>VWZG01006593.1:57774-107924 GCA_013396735.1 Grallaria varia
TGGGGAGAGGCTGAGGGAGCTGGGGTTGTTTAGTCTGGAGCAGAGGAGGCTTAGAGGTGACCTCATCACTCTCTATAACTACCTGAAGGTTATAGAGGTGGGGCTTGGTCTCTTCTCCCAGGCAGTCAGCAGTAGGACAAGGGGGCACGGGCTTAAGCTCTGCCAGGGGAAATTTAAGTTGGATATTAGAAAAAAATTCTTTACAGAGAGAGTAATCAGGCATTGGAATGGCCTGCCCAGAGAGGTGGTAGATTCACCGTCCCTGGAGGTTTTTAAACTGAGATTGGACGTAGCACTGAGTGCCATGATCTAGTAAACTGACTGGAGTTGGACCAAGGGGTGGACTTGATGATCTCTGAGGTCTTTTCCAACCCAATCAATTCTATGATTCTATTCTATGATTCTATGAACCGTCCTCTTCAATTATCCTAATAATTTCCCTTTGACCTTAACCACTTTAAAAAATGAAGCTCATGTATTACACCTTAATTCTAACTTTCTCTTCTTCAGAGTATAACCAAACTCTTTAAATTTTATTTTCCTTAAGCTTTTTTATGTTAAAATACATCTTCCTAAAAAACTTGCAGCCCTATTTAGCCAATCCAAACTGCCCTTCACTTCTTTCTTAATAATTCCCCTTCACATTCTGAAACACATACCCAGTGAAAACTACAAAAAATAAAAGCATGACTTCTAAAATAAAATCAAGGCTTAGATGTCCAAAGTTTATAGAATTAGGAAATAAAAGGACAAACTTAAATCTGCCTCTAAAAACAGGATGTGACTTTCAAGACCGTGATCAGCATGAAATTCCCTCAAATTCAAATAAACATCAATGGCAGGAAATTCTAATTTAAAAAAATTCTGAAGGTTATGTTGCTGTTTTTCTTTGTTCTATGCAATCCTTTGTGAAAAAATGCAAAATGCTGAAATGCAGACTAATAACTGCAATTGGTACAGTGATACCAGCTGTAAAAAGTACTAGTGTGATCCTCCTAATCTAGAAATGAGCTTAATCATAGTATAGATGTTTTGTCATCAGCCTGCTGTCAAGATAAATAATCTTTCTCTACTGTATCTACATGACAAATGTCATTCAAAGCAAGACAGAATCCTTTGAAGTAAAACTTTAATCTATAAAATATATGTCTTTGAGAAAGGATTGATTTAAACATCAAATGAAACCATCTGGCTTTTGTAACAAAACTGTTAATTTTTTCTCAGTGATAGGCTTGGGCAGTCTTATATAACTGAGGAACCTGGAGTTCTAGAAATGGCTATAAGACTGGTTAATGCAAGAGAAAAGATCGTGCTTAGGGCAAAATCTTGGTTATTTGTCCTTACATTTATGCCATAGTTGTGCTCAGGGGTCCTCATCCAACTTCTATTGAAATCAATGAGAGCTGGGAAAGGCCATCACAGCATAAGCCTTGTGCCTGGAGGGTTTTTTTTATCTTGATGTAAAAAGAATAGTCATATAGCTTTGAACACGTGAGAGGGAAAGAACTGCTGCTTCAGAAAAGGACTATGGGGTATTTTTTTAAGGTATAAAGGGAGTTTCGCACCTAACTTTGACCTGTGCCTTTAAAAATGCTTGCCTTTCCATCTAATAAAACAGTATTACCAAAATGTAAGTACAGATTGGTTCTCAGTGAGCTGATCTTGAATAAAAACTCTATTATTGTTTTCATTAATTCTTCTATGTCTTTTTGAGCAATTTTTATCCTATTTTTAGTATTCACTAAATGTTCAGTCCTGTTAGAAGAAAAATTTTTTTAAAGTCATTCTTTTCTTAGCAACTAAGCTTGAGAACATTAAATAAATGAATAAAAGGAAGAGAATGCTTCAAGACAGGTCATTGTGGCAAATTTCTGGGCAGCAGAATATGTAGCATAACACAGAAAATGCTGGGATAGCTTTTTGTTGCTTCTTCAATTCACCTCAGACCTATCATATGGAGTTTTTTTCTCCCTGTATACATAATTCTTCAGATAATAAATGGAAGCATATGTACTTTGAAACGTTTCACATCACTATTATTATGGTACTTCTAAGGTCATCTATATACAAAAGGTTTGGTTACATTCAAAGACACTGGAAAATACTAAACGTATTTCATATTTCAATACTAGAATATTTCAATACTAAACATATTTCACAAGACTTCCACTTACTTTACCAGTAAATGCATTAATGCAAATTAGGATAACTGCTTGTGCAAAAGTTTACATTTTTTCAAAAAGGAACAATTGATTTCTCTAATCTTCTCATAAGGATGTTGATTAACGAATTCTGACATACTGTCTGTGCCTGCAGATAAAGCTATCAATTAATTCTGTTCAGAGTCAACAAAAAAAGTCATTACAAGACTTCTAGATTATACATGGATTGAAAAATCTTACTTCATTTTTGGGCAAAGCAGGTATGCTGGAAAAAATAACTAGCATTTAAATTGGCATGTGCAAGAAATAACATCTGAAGATGTAAGTGAAACTTTATAAGGAAACTTATTTTTTTCATAATTGCAAGTTATTTGACCTCCAAGAAAGGCTGATCAGCTCCATACAGAAAAGATTGCTTGGCATGTACATTTCTGAGTTATATTGTCTGCTTTGAATTTTTCTTCCAAAGGTCAAACTTACTGGTCACAAGTCATCCACTTGCTGAGGAACCTCCAAACTGCTCACATGATTTCCTCCAGCTGTAAACACTGAAAATCTGATGTGTACATTCCTGTTTTTCTTGGCTGAATAAAGTGCCCCTCTATATTCTGGCGGCATTTCTACATTCACCTTTCAGGAAGTAAATGATCACAAAATATGGAAGGCAAGCTCTGGCTGTGACTCCTTGTAGATCAGTTTTACACTGGTGGATTCCTATTGCATCAACAGAAATACTTCATGACTTTCAGCAACATTTATTCTTTAGTTTTTTCCCTTGTGTTTGTTTTTATTGCAGATTGGTCGGTGGCACAATAACACAGCTAAAACACCTAGCTGGCTGCATATATGTACATCATTACCTAATCTGTAAGTATTTATCTATGTAAATGAACCCTGAGTTTTTAGGAAGAATGCTGAAAATCAGGCGCTGTTTTCTGTCATATGTGATGATATATTCCTACATAATGACGTACTCTTATCTTGTCACGGATAATTCTTTGCACATCTGATGGCAGACCCTAAAAGTAAAAAAAAGTCTAGATTTCTGTAACTTAATGTTTTTCTAGAATCCTCTCAAGAAGCCACAAAAGAGAAATAAAACACATCCACTGATAATTTATTCCTTGCGGTTTATTTATTATTTTTAAATAAATTAAAGTGAGAATGCAAATTGTCTCTGAAGAATATAAAGAACTTTTATGATTTGAACAATGTTCACAATAACACCTCTAGTTGCATAGACAAACAACTATGTCTTAGTATTTTGTATTTCCAATTACAGAGTCTGTAAATCTAGTAGCTACAGGGTTTAAGATGTCTATGATGTTTTGACTCTATTAGACCGCAAGTAATTTTTAGTCTGCTATTTCTATCACCTTTCCCTGTTAGTGCTCAGCTGATTTAAACTATGGATATTATCGGTTCCTCTGTTTTTTAAACTATCTGCATGTAGCAAAGCAGTAGAATTACTAGTTGCTTTTCCTTATTGCCTCATACTAACAAAACATGCCTGTCATATGTTATTATAGTCTCTTTCAGCTCTGTCATCTACTTCGTAGACCACATTAATGAAAATGACAATAGACTCGAGTCCTCTTTTTTTCCTTCAGCAGTCCTACAGGGGAAAATAGTTCTTCAAAATAGATGGTGAAAAAAACAAACCAACAGGAAAACATTCAGATTTGCTATGAAATAAGTAAGTGAATTTAAGATCACTCATACATCTCATACACAAACAAATACTTTTTCAATTTTTTTTTTTTCCAGTTTATACCACGGACAGACCAGACAACGCAGTTCTCTGACAATGGCAGCTCTACAGAATCATTTTAATATACAATCTTACATAAATAAAATCAAGTGGTGAAAGCCAACACAGGGAGTCAAAGGCAATTTCCCACCAGAGAACCCAGCTTTGACTCAGAATGCCTGAAGGGCCACACAGTTCACAATACTTGCAAACTTCCTTTCTTGGCATGTTGTTTGATAGCGCTTTTAACAGATCCTTTGTGTTTCTTCATCCTGTACTGAGTCTTTTAGGTAATTCTGAAGATTCTCAGAAAATTAGAGGAATAACATCAAAACAGATTGACTTCTGCAATGAATGAATCCCCCCAAGGACCATCCAGACACAGCTTAGTGAGCTCCGGCTGTGCTTTAAGTATATGCCACTTCAATGACTCTCAGGGATAAAAGGGCAACTTATTTCATAGAATTTAGGTTCCAGGGCATAAATGCTGCATTTCTTAAAGGTATTTAATTGCTTTTTGTATTGCCTGACACTGGTTTACAATAAATACTTTTTTGTTTACTGATTGTGTAGCAAGTAACAAGATCTAATACTTATATATTAGCATGCTCAGTAATGACTTGTGATGATTAAAATACAATTATGTAATACTTAGTGATGTCATGGTAGGACTAACTTTTTTCATTTATTTCATTTGAAATTTCCAGTTTAAAGCCCAGAATTTTAAACAAAGCTAAGAGTAGAAGCTACTTTACATTACTGCTTCCTCTCTGACAAGGTCTATGAACAGCCGACATGAGATGTCAGAGGAAAAGGTCTGCTTATCTCCCTTTTTTATGGTTTTCAATCCAAGTTGTTTACAAGACTGACCACAGCCCAGGCTTCTCCTGTATTTTGTACAGGTGTCTCTTGGTATGAACTGCTTCCTGGGAGAGGACAATGCCAGTTTTTAATAGTGAAGCCTCTCCAGCCATTGGTTCTGTTCTTATAACTTGGGCAGCATGGCTCCCAGCACCTGTGTGATGTGAATTATACTGTTTTTGCTGCTGTGCCATTCAATGGCAAGTTCCTTCTGATGGCCAGCCGGCCCACACTGGTGGCATTGCCTCAGCACCGGATACCTTCCAGTGACACTGACATACTTTCAAAGAAAAATTTGAAAACCAAGAAACTTCAATGACCTAGGCTTTCTGCTAGTGGAAATAGGACAAAATTTGTCCCTCCACCCTTAATACATGCAGATTTTGAAAACTTCAATGGATGCTTTGTCATGCAGACAGCTAGGAATTAAATGTTATGATAAACTCTTTCTTTTCTTTTCTCTTTTCTTTTCTTTCTTTTCTTTTCTTTTCTTTTCTTTTCTTTTCTTTTCTTTTCTTTTCTTTTCTTTTCTTTTCTTTTTTTCTTTTCTTTTCTTTTATTTTCTTTTTTCTTTCTTTTTTTTTTTCTCTTTTCTTTCTTTTTTCTTTCTTTTTTCTTTCTTTTTTCTTTCATTTTCTTCTGCAGTGGCAGAGATCCATGCAGTGGGTCTCTCTGAGGTTTCCCAGGAAAGTTTTCTTGGGAAACTGATGCATCCCAGACCTTCTCCTGAAGATGTGTCCCCTCATTTTCCTCAGTGTTCTTCTATCTTCATCAGGAAGTGGTAATTCCACCACCCCTAATTAGTGGCCCTTTGAAGCTCTCCACTGGGTTCCAAGCTCCCACATCTCCTAAGCTTTTTGAGCTTTCTGCATGAGCAGTCTGAATGACATCTGGTAAGTATAATACTTTGCATTAATCAGATACAAGGTAAATTTCTTACATCCTAATCACTAGTGTTTAGAATTGAGATCAAGTGCTGAAGAGATTTTAACTCATACCAATCTGTTTCTTATACCTGTTGCTTATTTTCATTTCACCCAAATTTTCAGTCTCAGTGTTTCTTGGCCTCAATAATATCTTTGGCAGTTACTTCTGAAGTGCAATTTTGTGTTAAAGGAGAAAGGTATTTGGAGGAACAATGTTTAATTGCTTTCTCCCACTTCTGAAGAATGTTGTTTTCCTTTTTCATGAAGCAGAGATCTTCAATTTGTATTCTCTACAGTCTTCAATAAAATACACAACTTGATTACAGAAAAGTTTTTTCTTTCAAAAATAAAACTCCCAAGTCTTTCTATTCTATTTCATACAAATCTTTGCAATTTCCAAATTCCATTTCTTGACCAAAAAATCTCTAAATTCTCTAACTTTGTAGAAATCATACAGCCTATGCATGAACAATGATTTAGATATGAGAAAAAAGGGATTCATATAAATGTGCTACATAGTTTCATATTATTCTTTACCACTTCTTTTATACAGCCAATATTCCATTTGCTTTTTGAATGCAAATGCACACTGAACTTAAGTCTTCATTGAGCTGTTTTCAACGATGCTGAGGTTTATTTCCTGAGCTGATATGATTAATTTAGAAGCATGTGAGTGACATGAGCATTTAAGGTGTCTCCCTTCCTGTGTTAGCTGTTCTTCTTTATGGCATCACTGATGATTTCCATCTATCGCTGTGCTGTTGGTTCATTTTTATATATATGTTCAACAAATCCCTTAATTAAAATTTTCAGTTTTTTCTCTTTTCTCTGGTCTCAGGTCCATTAACATAACATACGCATATCTTCACATGGCTGGTTTTTAGTAGCTTATAGTAACACACTTTGTCAAATACGTCTTAAAACACTAAATACATTATATGTACTGATTTTCTCTTTCCCTCTCTTTTATTAGTGCATTCCAAGAAATTGAGCAGATTGAACCTCCATTGTCACAAACCATACTGATTTAGCCACTCTTATTAGATGATCTTTCAGGTATTTTACTATTCTGCTTTGAAGTTTCATTTCAACATTTTTACCAGATACAGTTTTAAGGTTTACTTCCCTGTAATTCTCTGGATCACCCATACAGTATTTAAAAAAATATATTTAAAAAATATATGAGTATGTTTTATGCTACAGTCTAACCCTTCATTGTAAAAGCTAATTTTGTATTCAGAATCAATTCACAGTTACCTGGGTAAACCTGAGGAGGAGATGCTTACATGAATAACTTCAGTGGAAACTTCATGTGAATGTCTGCTTACGAGTATAACTGAGGCCCTCACAGTTCCTCCATGTGGATATTCCCATAACTGAACTACACTGCCTTAATTTTTACCCTATGTAACAACTTCTCATTCTGTGCCATATCTATTGGTATCAAAGTATTACTTGACATAAGGAAGCAAAAAAACTAGTGCTTGTCTTAAGAGAGTAAGGTACCAGACAGGATGTGTAAGGGGCAAACTTTTGCCCTTAGGTATAATCTGCTTTTTAATCTTATGCAGTCACTATTGCAAAATTTAAATGAAGAAATAGAGGACAATGTTCAAAGCTGGAATAGCAATAGATGAAGGAAAAGTCTCTCAGCTGCCGCTAGTCTTTGATGTGTGCTCATCTGAGAGAAAACTTGGTCCAGAACTGTATTTACATTTGTTCTGCAAGTATTACTGCAGGAGGGCTCATGAGTGAGGGAACATATGGAGAGGCTGGCAGGCATGGATTCCCTGGTGTGGTGGTTGGATTCTTTGCTCTGAAAAGGCAAGCTTTTAAAATTCATTTGAACACTATAAAATACACAACTAGTGTGCCAGATAAGTCTGTATATAAAGAAGAATTAAAACTGTGAAAAGGAATTAAATATTTTAAGATCTTATGCAACTTTAGCCTTTAAATAATTAGTCTATAAGTCTATATGATACTGTAACATTACAAACTGAATTCATTCTCAGCCCTGTCACACAATGAATATATAAAATCTATGGAGTTTCTTTGAATTTTGTTTTAGCATCTGGGCTTCCCTACTTATAGATATTTATCATTTATTGTAGTTGTTGTTCTTTAAAATCCTGAAAAATTTTCTGGTTCCATAGCGACAGCAATTTACTTCCTCAAGTGTTCTTACCATGGCAAGATGTCCTTCAGTTAGACTAAGCTTGATCAGCAATCCATTCAAGTCACTGGAGTGTTTGTAACAAATTTCAGTGGACTTAGTTTGTGTGTTGGAAATGCGTGACTAACTTGTAGCTCTCTTGTCCTGATCATATTTAAACAGTCAGTGCAATTTAAAACAGCATATACACTGAAATGCTTGAGGAATATCAGACTGTAGGTGCCCATATTTCTCTATCTATGTAAAATATACAATGATAGCTACATATTTTTTATTGGACTCATCTAATATTGCAATTATTTGATATAAAATTCAAGAACATTCTCTCTGTTAAACTTGGATTTCTATATATTATACATATATATAAAATACACATACATTAGCATCAAAAGGAGGTTTAAAGACAATCTCCATCCTTAAAGTCATAGAATCATTGAGGTTGAAAAAGAAGTTCAAGATCATCAAGTCCAACTTTGAGCCGAATAGCACCTTGCCTGCTAAACCATAGTATGAAGCACATCTACTCCTGTTTTGAATGTTTCCACCACTTCCCTGAGCCTGTTCCCATACTCAACCACTGTTTTCAGTGAATAATTTTTTTCCCAATATCCAATCTGAATCTCCCCTGGTGCAACTTGAGGCCATTTCCCTTGTCTCCAGTTGCCTAGCTGCAGAAGGCTGAGGTACTTAATGCCTTCTTTGCCTCAGTCTTTTTAATATTAAGACCAGCCATTTTTGGGGTACCCAATACTTTGAGATGGAAGACAGGGGTGGGGAGGAGAATGAAACTCCCACAGTCCAAGGGGATGTGGTTAGTGTGTTCAGAGAAGGGCAACAAGGCTAATGAAGTGTCTTATGAGGAGCAGCTGAGGGAGCTGGGGTTGTTTAACATGGAGAGAAGGAGGCTCCGGGGAGACCTTGTCACTCTGTACAGCACCACGAAAGGAGGTTGTAGCGAGGTGAGGGCTGGTGTCTTCTCTAGATGCAGGTAGACACTTTTAGATACTCTCAGTACAATTAGAAAAAATAAACTAAATGTAAACTGCAAGCAAAATGGATTATTTTTTAAAAGAAAATTTCTCGAAGAAAACTGAAGCAAATGAAGTCATTAGTTATTTGAGTATCTGTTTCTGCACGTGAGACCAGTTTATGCCAGTGTAAGGAATGTGTACGTCACCTGGAGAAACAGAGTATCTAATGCTAGAGCTTCTACCCTAGGATCATGAAAAAACTGCTCTATTCACTGCAGTAGTAACTCACAATGGAAGCAACAGACTGCACAGGAAGGACTACTACAGATTACTATTATGAATTATTAGATGATTTTGCCCAGAGGATTTCACTTTTTGTATATGTTATATTTATTCTTTAGCACACTAGAAATCAACACCACCTATTATCCCCTTGTTATCAGGAAACTATTGTTTGTTTTATTTTAGAACACTTGTTAAAAACCGTTTGAAATTGATTTTGGTCAGCTGAGCTGTTTCCTCTTATCTCATTTTATATTTTATTCTGCTCAATTCTATTCTATTTGCACAACATCCTTTAAATGACTTTAGTATCTGACTGCCTTCCAAAAATGCATTAACTGATGTTACTAACATCTGTCATGTGTAGTTCATTTTCCCTCTCATCTTCTCTGCAGGGACAGGATGAGAAAGAAAATGAACCACACATTGTGTGTGCAATGTAGTGTTATATGCATATGCATTATGATAGAGTCTTTAATTACATACTCTCATCTTGTTTTCCCACAGGATCCCTGCCTCATTCAGGGCACAGGACAGGCACATGTGAGAGATTTCAGACTGCATTGGCAACCACCAGTTTAGCAGTTCCTGACATGGCTTTTTAATCTAATGTAGTGCTTTTAACTGCATGTTTCTTCTTTGTATGTCTTTTTTTCTTCTTCTTTACATTATTATTTTCTATAGAAAGAATAGCAAGACAAGATAGTAATCCTAAGAAAATGAGATACAGATAAGCCGTTAATTACACCTGAAAACAATACATAGTTAATTCTCCAAGCCTCAGTGCGCCTTTACATATAATCCCAAAGTGAGTTTCAGAAAGAAAAAACATGGGACGTTTTTCCCACCTGCTCCACCCTGCCTGAAAATTAGAGAGTGTAACTGTGTATCTGTGAAGTTGAATGAAGCAGGAGCACTGCTAGTAAGGAGAGTTTGAAAGAGGAAGTCCTCTGTTTTCACATGACTTGATCATTAAATGCATATGTGTCATCTCTGCAATCATACCTTTTGCAAACACCCAGTTAGAGAAATTTGGAGTCCTCACTGTTATTATCTGGTACATAATATGTACTACTCTTTGCACTACATTATATCATAAGCATGAAAGTAAGCATTCATCATAAGCATTCAAAGCACAAGTATTCTCTCAAAATGCTTATTAATTTGGAATCAAGGTGCTAAGGGGTGTTATTTGTTATCTTGTTTTTTTTCCCCAAAGAAAAATGGNTTTTTTTTTTTTTTTTTTTCTTTTTTTTTTTTTTTTTTCTTACAGTGCATGGAAGTGCAAGGCAAAGATCACTTCATACCAAACATATAGATCACATATTCTTTTCCTTATTCCACATAACAGCTTGGTTCAATTCTTTTTAAAGAAATGTACTTCCATATTTTACAGCAGGTAACTATTTTGTCATTTTGGAATACCTTCAAAACCACTTTTGACTGACTGTCATAATCATTTGTCTAACTGAAAGCAGACATGGCTTTCTTTTAATGAAATCAATATTATGACTGTATTTCTATCTGTTGATAGAAACCTTTTAGTTTCATGAATACTACTGCTAATTTCTGAAGGTAAGAGTTTCCCCTTTGCCGCTGTGTGCAGTAGTTTCGTCCAAAAATGGGCATGGATGCTGACTTGTATGCATGTTTTGCAAGTAGTTGCCTAGAGTGGTAGATTAACTCCATCTGTTTGTCCATAGGCAAGGCCATTTGAATTTTGCCTGTGAAATGTGAACCCAGGCTAAAGAACAAGCCTGAACCCACATCTTTTTTTAACTTCAGATCAACTGAACCTGTATAAATGCATTGTAGTATGGAAAGGAGCCCTGTTAAACTTATTTCAGACCAAACTTGGAAATGTTTGAATAGATCGAAAGATTTCGACCTTGAATCTCAGCCTGTTGGACTGTTTTTGTTTATTTGAGTATATTTTTTATTGTTGATGGGAGAGGAAAGTATCCGGATATTTCTCTTCAGCTATGGATCTTTGATCTCCACTTCTTTGCAGAGTGACTCCACTTCTTGTTCCAGCTGCAGTACCCCTATCTTATGAAGTGCAAAATTGCACTTACTGTACATGTGACTATCTGTAGACAAATTAAAAAACTTACTCTCATATTTGCACTGGAAGATTTTCTGTCCATAAATGGTCAAATGCAAATTTATTGAACCCCGATCCAGGGGCTCAATTGAACCTAAATCCAGGCCTTTGGGAAAAATGTGTTTTCTATCTGGATTGTATATCTGTCTTTATACCAAGAAGTCTGAGTGTCCATCCCAGAATGTGTAGATGGACGGAAAACAACCATCAAAGCAAGTATTGCACATCTGCTAATGAACATTTTAAGATCAGTTATGTGATGTTTGACAGGATTTATCTCTTGGTGAGTAAATCCCCTCTGTTCATAAGCATTAACTTAGAAGTATATCGTGAGATACATACCATAAACACAGCTGTTACAGGGGAAATGTATTTCACAGGTCTGACACTGAGGATTTCTGTCTGATATCCAAAGTTTTAAAAACTGTTGATGATACTATGAAGACCTCATTCGTGCACTACAGAGAGTAAAGTCACATGCCTGTTTGATGGTCATTTGTCTGACATAAGTGAAGAGGAATTTTGGCTAACTGCGAAGAGAACAGAGGAGCCCTTTCTGCCTTTTGATGTGGTGGATATAGTCTCTAGAAGGGGAGGGGAGGGGAGGGAGAGGGGGCAGAGAGAAACTTTGCTATCCAGCCCTCTTTTTCATTCCCCGAAGCAATTTTGGGTTTTCCATTTCTGTCACCACTCTTATCAGCATGAGTGTTCATGTATCAGCACTCTGACAAAAACTACAGACACACATACTGCCTGCCAATCCCACAATCTCCCTGTCCAGTCTGATAATTACAAGGTATTCCAAAGAAATACTTGGACTACAAAGAAGCTGGTGTATCATCCTGTATTATCTCTTGCTGCAAGGTGTGAGTTTACGATATAGTATTGCCATAGTTTTTGATACTTTATTACTTGTATTCATTTTAGCTTATTTCAACTTTGATATGTGTCAGTAGTATGCTTATACTGCAGCTTTTCTTGAAAACAGGAGTACACTGCTATATTAACAGGCGTATCTGGTAGTGCAATATGCTGAGTTTCTTTTTTTCCTTTTTTCCTGAAAAGAAAAATGTTCTTCAGTCTCACTTTTGGTGCATTAAAGTTCATCTTCATATAGAGAGTTTGGAATAATTTTGCTAAACCAGGGTTTCTTTTACACATATCCCACAGATGCAGGGGAAAACTTAAGACACTGTTCATCACATGAACTAGTATTTTACAAGACAGCCTAATGTACACTGACATTTTAAATATTCTAAAAAGTGGTAAACTAGATTAAATTTTTGCATCTATAACATGCTGTACCATGTGAAAAGGCTGAGAATTGTGCTTGTGCAGTGTTAAGTAAAGAGGGTCAAGAGGGAATTTTACTACTGCCTTCAGTTTCCTAATGGAAGATCATATAGAAGACAGACCAGACTCTTGGAAGTACAAAGGAAATAGGAGACAAACACAAAGAAGTTTTGAATAAATATTACCAAAAAAACTGGAAAAGACCTCCGTTAAAGAAGGGGAAAGGTAGCTCAGACTGGTTCCTTGGGGTATGGTTTTTTTTTCTTTCTGTTCATGTAATTGGTTTATGGTTTTGATTTAATGGCGTGGATCATCATGGTTGTATAATTGTCTAGTGACAGAAGTCTGCAAGTTTATAGCAGTCAGTTAACCATCTAGCCTGAATGTGAATGTGAATATTAGAATCACAGAATCAACTAAGTTGGAAAAGACCTCCGAGATCATCAAGTCCAATCTGTGACTGAACATCACCTTGCCTACTAGTCTGTGGTACTAAGTGCCACATCCAGTCTCTTCTTAAATACCTCCAGGACAGTGACTTGACAACCTCCCATTCCAATGCTCGATCACACTGTCTGTAAAGAACTTATCTTTTATGTCCAGCCTAAACCTCCCTGGTGCAGCTCTGGTCCTACTGCTGGTTGCCCAGCACACACATTCTGCTTTTGAAGACTAGGTCCCCAGCTTGTGATTTCATCTTAGAATGTGTTTATCCAGGTGTAATAAAGATCACTTTTAACATCATAATTACCTAAAGCAGCAGACTTTTAGGGTGTGCCAATTTCTATACAGAGTAGAGACTGTCTCTCTGTTTGAAGTATTTATTGATATATTCCCACAATTTTATGTAGAAAATTTTCTCTGTATTGGTAGTTGCCAAGATATATCAATAAAAGAATTGTCCAACATTAGTGGCTAAATTTGAAAGATGTTATTTGGTTATGCCAGTATTTACGGACTCAATTATGTATTTAAGGTATTTTTCACAGCCTAGAACAGTAAAGAGAAGTTTTATTATTGATTTTATTGAAAGATGAATTAACACCTTGAAGGGATGAGTTTGAACTAGAAAATGACAAAAGAGAAGTTTCTCTTTGCTCCCTCAAACAATGCTGTAATAAAACAATGAGTATTTCCAGATCAGGTGGTAAAATAAGAAAGCAGATGAGTGAGAAAACACCGTAGATTTCAGAGTATTTCTTTGATCTTGTTGTAATTCAACATTAAGCATTTTTTTTAATGCTCCTATTTCTCCAGAATATCTTAAACATTTCCATTCCCTCCTTTTCCACTGCAAAGAAGAAAGCTGAAATACTTGCAGCACTCTATGGTTATTGACACAGAAGGGGAAAAATACATTGAAATTTTCTAGTTTTCTATTTTCAAATGTTTTCTCTGACATATTAAATGATTCATTGAGTTTCATTAACGGCACAAATATTTAATAGCTGAAAATGTACCTACAGAAACACTGTATCTTAAAAAAAATTCGATTTAAAAATAATTTGGAGTGCAAACACAGCTATTGGTGCCTTTACCACATGTTAAATCTGTTCCGTCACCCAGCAGATGTCTCCTGGCTCACTGCTTTCTAAAAGTTAAATTTTTATTGTTACTTGCTTTTTCATTTGCCTGCACAACACAGCAAAGTTGTTTGTTAGGGTTTGCTTGGTTGGTTTCTTTGTTCTTTTGGGGTTTTCTCATAGAATTTTGTATTGATGAAAGCATGTATAATACAACTCTAGGAAGGGTATTAATAATAAAATATTCCCCTTTCCAACACCTGAGATTATATTGCAAATGTTAAAAAAAGAAAACATTAAAACACACAATGACACACAATGCATTCTCAGGTGAATAATCCTGTTTGCTGGAGAAGGAGAAAAGTTTCCCACATATGTGTTTGCAGGACAAGGGCTTCTAGAAGCACAGAAGGAACAGAGTATAGTTTGTGCATTTAAAAGAAAAAAAGGACATATTTTTCTTTCCTTAATCATCTCTCTCATGGCTGCATCTTATCTGACATTTTTTCACTGCATGCTGATGAAAAGATGTGCACACTGTGCAGGAGTTTACTTCCTTATCTTAGAGTCTTTTGTCATCAAAGGCTATGCTGTACCAGGAATATTTCAACCCACTGCAGAGTATACATTGTAACATGAATTGTCAGCAACTGATGAAAAAAATATGAACACTATTTTTTTAAATGTAAATTCTAATTAGTTGCCATCACAATCTATCTCCTCTGCATTGCAAGGACTTCCAGGACAAGACAGGGAGCAGAGCCCCTATTTCTAGTGGTCTCCATGAAGCAGAACCTCTGTATATAGTTAAATAAGTATATATTTTAAGATACCTAGTATGCTAAGTGGACATACCTTATAGTGCCTTGGTTTTTGGAGACGACATGATGATAGAACTTCTAATTTTACTCAGAACCTAAAAAAGATTTCAGCAGTATAACAAAAGCAAGGTCCCTTGATTTAACAAGTTATGCAAGGGCTTTACTACTGGTAACCTGCCGACTGAACCAAAGCATGCTATGGTCAGGGTCTGATAAACGGAAACAAATTAAGCAGATAAGAGTGCATAGTTACCTTGAATTTTATATTCTGAGCTAAGCTCTGAATTCTACAAGAAAACAAGCACTCAACTTTCCTAACACAGTCTGAGGGGTAATAAGGTACTGTGTTACTCTTTAAATGATACACCTCTAAGGAGTACAAAATCAGGATGTAACCTTAAACATGAGATGCTATCTGTTCTTGGGGTATGCTTATCATTACTTTTAATGGAAATTGCACATACTCATTAAGGGAAATATAGGCCACATCCCCTTCAGTCTCTCATTTTGTAAGATAGTAAATGCTGAGCCATATGGTATTTTTAAATGGAATACATATTTGATCATCCCTGTTCATTTATACAGATTTCCTAAGATATAGTTTAAAAGCAAACACATCAGAATACATTTGTTAAAGAGAAAATTCACTAATAACTTTAGGCATAAATTTAAGGGATGTTCTTAGTGACTAAAATATTTATAAGCTGTGCTACACTTATTTTATACAGTGAAGCTGTGTTTGCTGCTAGGTTCCTAATATTAGAAAGATCTCATTTGCATTTCAGTAGAAATGCTAAAAATACCTTTTTTTTCAAGTTTAGTCTAAACTGCCATTTTTGACTGCTATCTCTCATAAAAGACATGAATTTAAAAAGTCTTAGAAATATAGATATCATCTTTCCATGAGAAATTGCTTTTAAACAGCTAGGATATGTCACCAGGATGAAGAACCACATGCTGCTAATTATACATGGTTCAAGTTCTAAAATTTAATCAGATAACGGATTCAAATCATGTCTTGGTCTGTTATCACAAGAGAATACATCTTAGGTGCACAGACACCTTTCTTGTCCTTTTAAAGATATGCTTCACATAGTTGCCTTCACTGTGGGAGCTTTTGTGACTATTCAATAGTCATTTCAGCTTCACAGCAGAGTGAAAAATATAGGGGAAGTTTAAAAGGTTTTTCAAGAGTGCTTGGACAACACTCTCCGGCACTTGGTGTGACTCTTGGCGCTGGCCCTGTTCAGGAACTGGAGTTCAACTTGATGAGCCTTGTGGGTCCCTTCCAACTCGATACATTCTGTGATTCTGTGGTTCAGAAACAGCCTCTGCTGCTGCTGAGAGAGATCCCAGCAAAAGTTATTTGCTACAGAAAGAAACAATATTAAGACTTTTATTCTCATAACAGTCATTAAAGCCTTTTAGTGCCTTTAGCACTAGGGATCACTGAAGCCCCTGCAAATGGCCTGTAAAAACATAGCTAGTGGAAACTTCCAGAGAAATTTAGAGTCAGAATTGATATAGCTTTCCTATCAAATCAAAATATCTCCAAAATCTTCCAAAATTGTTTTGAAACTTCACCCTAACATGTTTTATATCATCAGAGTTTAGATGTGCAATAGCTCACCAAATTTTCTGTGTGTAAATTATGTATTGTAAGCAAGCCACTAGTTTTCAATCAAATACTCTGATTTCTCTCTGATTCCTCTCTGAATCAGTAAATCTTATCGGGATTAATGGATTCTGTCTAATGTCCTAAAAACAATCCCAGAGAGAACAAAACTGCACAACTGCTAAGAGGATATGCTGAAGTATAAAGGCTGAACACGCACACCTCTCAGTTTTGTCAATGATCATGGACAAAGATATCTGCTCCCTGGGAGCTGTGCTGCTGTCAGGGTGTGTAAATTAGATGATGTACGTTAAGTTTTCACAAACAAGAAGCCTGTTTCATTCACTACCAAGACTGACTCATCAACATTTTTTAAAATACAATTCGATTCATTCGTATTTAGAATTATTTTATTAACACATACACCTACTATTTACCAGACGTAGCTGCACTTTATTTAAAGAAAGGGAATACAAACATCTATGAAAGAAAAAAATTACCACGATTATTTGAAAACAGCAGATTAATGATATATGGCCTTTAGGCCCACTTCATTTCTAGCAAGAAATTAATTTTTTTTTTGGCAAACTGCTGAACGGAAGTCATCATCAAAACATCATTCAGAAGTCAAGATTTTCTGTGAAACAGATGAAGTCATTTGACAGAGAACCACCTACAGAACCATAACAATACATGCAGAGAACAAACTTAGACAACAAATTACAGGAATTCTATTTAGTGTCTCACATATGAATAATGTATGTACATATTCCTTCCTCTTACAAAGACATTGTTATTTTTTCAGTATTGAAACCATTTTAAGATTTTGAGAACACCACTATGGTAAGGGCTCTGTTCGATAAGGGGAACCACATTGATGGCTTCTGATAGAAGTAGAACACCTGAAGAAAGGTAAGTGAAGACATGTAAAATACATAGTTTTGGAAAACTGTGGCCACGAACTTATTCTTAAAACAGCCTTCCAAAACCGACACCTGTTTCCTACTGTAACAATTTCTGCTCTTCATTTCCTTGCAACATTAGTACAGTCATAAAATAATTTAGGTTAGGAAAGACTCTTTAAGTCGCCAAGTCCAACCAGAAACCCTGCACTGCAAGTTCATTTCTAAACCATGTACCTAATCATCACATCCACATGTCTTTTATATACCTCCAGGGATGGTGACTCAACCACTTCCCTGGCAGGCTGTTCCAGCGCTTGATATTCCTTTCAGTGAAGAAACTTTTTCAAAGATCCAAGCTTTACTTCCCCTGGTGTGACCTGGGGCCAATTCCCCTTGTACAATCATTTGCTACTTGGGGGACACCAACATGCACCTCACTACAACCTCCTTAAAAATATTAGCAGAAAACCTCCCAGAGTTAGGTCATGAATTTCTGCCTCCGTTTTCTATTTACATGACTGAGATGGAGACAAATTGCTAGTTGAGAAAAATCCTTCCAAAATGCATACAAATGAAATTTACAGCCAAAATACATCGAAAAGCTCAGATGAAGACTGAAAATCTGACCCACACCTTTCCTGGCAAATAAGAAGAGCTCAGAAACCTGCAGTATAACTCCTTCACAGAAAAAAAATAGAAAAAAAAATTACTATGAGCATGATAAGCAATTGGAAAACATCAGGGTGGTTAAAAAGTGTCAGACAAAGTCATGTGAATTAGAGAAAGCTCAAAGGAGTTGTACTGCTAATGACAAAATCCAATCAACCTTTCAGCTATGGATAAACAGAAAATGGACTTTCAGGGATGGAGTACAGAAAAAAAACCCCACATAATGGATAATCTGAGATTATGGAAGGCAGAAAAAACCCAGGAGGTACAAAACAAATACATGGAGAGTGAGACGTTCAGAAATTGTTAATTTATGAAACTATCTCATTCAGTAAGGTAGGTGGTGGAATGACAGTGTATTTCTTGGTTGAATTTAACAGGCAACTTCTCTGATTAACAGCAGTTTGATGTGGTGATTTCTGTAGTATAACAATATTTTCAGTTAGGACAATAGATTTATGAAGCAAGAAATTGCTATTCAAAGCAAGGTATATCTGAAATTAATAATGCAATTTTATTATAGTAAGGTTTTTTATTATTTCATGTATAGAATATTCTCTTGCTAGATGCTTAATTATAAAAACATTAAGCAAAACCCAAGTGTAAATCCATCTTTTTCTTTTTGGAGTTAACATTTAAATAGCCACTCTCACAATTTCATATTTTAAAGCCCTATTTTGATGAATCAGACATATGAACATATGTTATTTAACATTACATAAACTACTTCATACATACAATCAGTACTTTAGGAGAAAAATTAAGGAATCCAGAAATAGACTATAATGAAACTAGTGAAAAGCAGCAGTGTTTTACTTCTTTATTTGTAGGTTTTGGTACAGGACTAGAAATGCTAGACATCTGTACTATATTCATTTTCCAAGCAGTAACTAAAATTGTTGATGAAGTTGAACTTCACATTAACTTTAAATTTTCCAATGCAATGAAACTCTGCCAGATTCTGAATTTTAGCCAGATGTGATATGTGGCTTGCCCCCAGGATCTGCTGGATTTCTCACTGGCTGATTTAATAAAGCCAAGAATATATTTCTGTTATGTGTTTGGAGAATCCAACATGTTCCAACCTGGAATTTTAACTGCAACTGAATAGTTTATTGCTTACGTTTATCTTTATCTTGCTGCTTACTCAGATAGAAGTTGAGTGGGTCAAGAACGTCATCTTTCCTTATTTAAGGTACAAAAGAAAGGGCAAAAAGTGAGAGGAGTTCTTAGATATTTTTTTCTAAAATGACAAGCGAAGGTTAGATCAGAACACACTTGGTACACTACATCATTCACAGCTAAAATATTCTCATGTAGTTTACTATTGTGCCACATTTCAACAGCAGAATGTCTCACTTTTTCTGCTTAAAAGTACCTTGAAGTGCTGACAGACAGCGGAACCAAAGCACTCAGTGCTTTCTGAGGGCTTAAGGACATGGGAGGGACTGCTTGAAAAAGAAGAAAATGTATTGTCTCCTTTTGAGGTGTTGCACATGGTAAAGCTACTGGCCTGATACTGATGAACTTCAAAACTTTCCTGGCAGTATTATCAGTCATGGTAAGCCCTGGTCCGAAACATTTCCATTTCATTTATGTGCAATAACATCTAAGGACAGTATGCACACAAAGGGATTTTGTTGCGCTAGACATCATTCTGGCATGTAATAAACACATACAAAGTTATTTTCCAGACTGTGATTCCTTTTGCTCCAAATCCTTATATACTGGCCAGTGATTACAAATCAACACAAACATCACAGCCCTCCATCAGTATACAAGATTTCATTTTTAGGATGATACAAACACCTAAAATTGAATAAATAAAAACAAAGTAAATGGGGAAATTAAGCCTTTTAATCCATAAAATTCTTACATGCACCTAAAAATGCATACCCAGCCCATACATACTAGTTCAAATATATGTTACTATCAGTATTGTCTCTAGGGTCAGATGTATGGCAGCCCATTAACATGTTTTCATGCGTTTCATGAGGTTATAGCCCAAAGATATTATACTGCAAGCCAGAAGGCAGTGGTTCTGGACTTGGAGCCTCCTTTTGAGGTCTTTTATCTGAGGCAGTAGAAATTGGTTAGAGTGATCCTGTGACAGACGATGTCATTTCAAACTGGCAGACAGCTTCGCTTGGGAAAGCAGGCATTCTTTTAAAGTGATATTAGAGAGGCACAGAGAGGCTGAAAAGGAAAGTGAAAGTAACTATGCATTCATAACTACTGTCTGCTAAATAAAGAGAGGCGTAGTCAGGCATTGTCATGTCTATTGCAGGTGAACTTCATAGTGCTTTCCTGCATCATTCTTTCCCACTGGTGAAAAAACTTTTCACAGAAAAGGAAAGACTGGGAGTTACACAATATGCTGATGACAAAAAAGAGCAGGTGAGGAGGCAGACTCAGCTATAGCTCATCAACTAAGTTGTTTTCTCCTTTTCTTCCCCATATGATTCTGAAAGTAGGCCATAGATAAGGCAGTTTGCACTGTTTAGCTCTGTATGAGAAATTGTAGGCTCTTTGATTCTGTTACGTAAAAACCCTCATGCGTTAGAAAAAGTAGTCAAAAAAGGAGGGAAGGCACCACAGGAAAGCAGGCCAGACTCACTTAGCAATGTTCATTCCATGAAAGACTTACATTGGAAATGACACACATGCATACATTAATCTGTAAACCTCTCACCCTACTAGGTCTAACTCCCCACTTATTCTGCCTCAAAATAACAAAATACAAGGTCTAAAATAAATATATTTGGTAGCTGATCAACTACAAATATTTCTATATATATGTAAGTCTAGTCTGTCAAAATATCATGGAAATTGTATACAGTGAAAAACATTTTATAGACAGTCTATATGGCAGTGGAAGTGCTGTTTAGGTAACTGGAAGTAAATGTTAAATACCTGATAGTCTTAAGCTAAAACCAAGTTGTTCCAACAGAAGTGCCTCAATTGATTCTGCCTAAGCCAGCATCGTTTGCTAAAATATTAAAATAATCTCTGCCAAACAGAAAATCCTGGATCATCTAGTGGAAAGCCTGTTCTGATATGATACAGAAGCTGCAATTCATATCTTGAATGAAAATCAAGTATTCACAAACATTGCAATTTCTAGTAGAGAATGATTGGACAAGGTTTCATCATAGCAAATATTTCCAAAGTCAGTCCCCAGCTTAATTTTAATCAGAAATAAATTTTCATCCTGAAGCATTTTGCATACTAGTCTCCAGTTATTCAGCTAGAAAACACTGAATGTTCTGTTCCTTTACATAAATAGCTTTATATTATTTAAATATATTTATAGTAACTGTTACCTTAAGAACCAGTAACAAAAACAGTTAAGTAGTTAATGCTAAGAAGGAAATAATTCTGTTTATGTAGTGATGGGTAAGTAAGAAGCAGAATACCAAACATAAGAACCACACTGGCCTTAGCAAGTGAAAGATATTTAGACCATAGAATCACAGAACAACAGAGGTTGGATGGGATCTTGAAAGATCTTCTGGTTTAACCTTTCATGGGAAAAGGGGTCTAGATTAGATCATCTTGAAAACCTCTGGTGTTAGGAACTCTGACATGTCCCTAGGGATGTTGTTTCAGGGAATGACTGCTGTCACTGAAAAAAATTTTTTTCTTATCTTGAGATGAAACCTCTCCCTGTATAACTTGTACCCATTGTGCCTTGTCTTCTCCACTGTCCTCTTTGTAGCTGCCTTTTGATGAGGTCTCCCCAGACTTTCTCTTCTCCAGGGTGAGGTGTTCTTGCTCCTTCAGTCTTTCCACGGCAGGTTGTCCAGCCCTTTGCTCATCTTCATGGACTCCTTTGGACCCTCTCCAGTCTGTCCATGTCTTTCTTGATCTGTGGGGACCAGAACCACACACAGTACTCCAAGTGTGGCATGACAAGTACTGGGTAGCATGGGAGCATAAAGCTGATAATTTTAGAAATTTGCACTGTCATTCCAGAGGACGGATCTGGGACACAAAATTCATAGAGTTCAGTGTAGAGGTGAAAACATCTGCAGCTCCCAGCTTCATTCCTCTCTTTTCAAAGTCAGAAGGGCCATGAACAGACTGGTAATCAAAATATATTCTTCCTTCATATTTAGGACAATTTCTGCTCAATGTAGTTTGAATGAATCTGTTCATCAAGAGACACCTTCACTGTGAAGGGAAGCAAAGACGCATCTCAGAGGTGCTTTCATGACAGCCATAAACAGACTATCTGTGTTGCCTAACACACAATTTATCTCATTTGGTTTCCTTATAAATTTTAAAACATTTTAAAATCTTTTGTACTTTGACAGTAAACATAAATCTAATTACCCATTGCATAAATCTTTTCCGGCATGGTAAATGTCTAATTTCAAGGCTGGCATATTTGGCATTTTTTATTATTATTTCTTGCTTTTACTAGCTCTAGAATGCTGCCATTCACTAAACTTGGAAATTATCACAATAATCTAAATTTTCACATAGTAAAAATATTTATTGCCCTCAGGCACAAAATATTTTGTCATTTGTTCAAAATCTCATTTAAATGAGAAATATGATCAACATTTAATCATTTCCTTAGAAAATAAGATCAAGGCATGCCAAATTTTCAATGAACTTATTCATACTGATTCTAATAAGCTGAACAACTTGTTTTGGCTGCAACTATCTTTTTTCCATATGGAAGTGCTTCTACTAGCTTTCTTCCAGATTATGTGGTTGAGAGGAGGATGTGGAGAAAAGTCCTATGTTGTTTTTTGTGGCATAAATTCATTTTGAAGACTGAAACACGAAATATAAATTGCTCTCAGTAAGCCTGTACCCTGAGGGCATGTTTTGACACTATCACAACCAGATCTGTACCTTAGCAATCTGTGTCTAAATTCAGAAAGTATTAACAGGTTTAAGGGTGCATTCAGTTTGCACTAAGCACAGATCTGCAGAGACAGCATGCATTTTCACTTTGGTGTATTGCGCTACAGCCACTTCTTCAGCGTTGTGCACAAAGGCAATTTTAGCAAGTTAAGGGTGGAAGACACAGGTGATACTACAGCAAGGAGGACACAAAGATCAGTGCAACGTGAAGAAAAATAGATGTAGAGAGCAGAAAAGAATTACTATCAAAGAAAGAAAAAGCTTGTTTTCTAATTACCTAAATGAAGAGAAAGAAATATCTTTTGTGTCAAATAAAATTATTAGTAATTATTATGGTGCAATATCACAAGCATAATTTGAGTCCTTCTAAGAATCAGCTACCACCAAAAAGAATATTCCTTACTTCACTACAGCTTCACATTCCGATTTCTGCCACCCATTTTGTACAAGATCAATTATGTTATTGGCTGAAAACAGGTCACTTATTTTATTAAACTTATTTTCAGTTGCTGAGTAATGGCCACACAAGCAGAAGCACTAGCAAAAGGAGACAGTGGAGATGTACACTTAGGACTGGACAAGACAGTATTCCTCTAGCAAAAGCACCATCTCAAATTGATTTAGTATTCTGGTAAGACCTCAGCCATGGAAAAGAATGGTCAAAGGATGTGAATGAATGTAGCATCAAAAGTTAAAATATTGTGCTTTCCAAGAATTTTATACTCTGAGAGTTGGTCATAAATTTTTTCATGGATCCAGGTTCAATATATTGTCAAGGAAGTTTACATCCTCAATTCAAAGCAGGACTGGGGACCTATTTATTTGACCTGCCCTTAGCAACCAATGCACAAAACCAAGTCTTTGGCAGAGCTGGTTGCACACTCAGCTGTTAGCCTGAATGAGCACCATGCTGTTGTCTTTGCTCTCTCCATCCATCCGAGATATTGTTCCTCCCTTCACATAGTCTAAATGTATGGTGGAGAGTTTAGGACAGAAGATTTGCATGAAGAAAAATTTATTGTTGAACAGAGGCTTTTCTATACGATGACATTTGCACAGACAACAGAAGAAGAAATTGAGATGTGATAAGGCAAAAGATAAATAATTTGCTATCATAGCTATCCTAGAATATGGTATTTCTGTGTCAGGTCCTTGTTTTCTTCTTTAGAATTATCAACTGTCATGCTATGGGGAGCAGAGTAAGCATTAGTAAATGAAGGAGTTCATCTGGAAAAGGCCACTCCTAAATGTAATAAATCACAGCAGAAGAGAGACTGTAAGAAAAAGACCATCTTCTGGATAACCATGCTATATCTGGTATGCACAAATTTCTGATACATACAGAGAAAAAATAGCTCTGAAACTAGATAAGAGAACAAAGCAATGAACAAATACGTGAAAATAATTTTCTAAATGTTCTAAGTTATCTCAATAGATATTATCATTGAGATAATAGTTACCTCAATGCATAGAATCATCCAGATTACACTGTACAATTGTTTTAACACAATGAATACAAAAATGAAGCCATTTTCTAGAACTGGAACAGACTGATTAAAGGTTTACGTGTGCTGAGCCACAAAACAAAATATGAGAGAAATAGGGGAAATTAATAACAGACACAAAAACTGGTCTACTGAAGAAATAAACTTTTACAGACAAGACAAAAAAGCAAAGGAAAAAAAAGGGGCAAACTATTCTTGTTAAAAATGAAGTCTTTTAAGTATTTTCTGTGTGCATTAAATCAAATTATACTTAACAGTGCAGCATTCATATGTGTATATGGAATAGAAATAGCTCTGTAAGTAATGGTGGTAGAAGTGCAAAAACTTTGAAGTCCATGAACAATTATTCAAGCATTTGAATGCTAGCAAAAACTTACCTGAGCTGTTTTGAGTTACTTTCAGATCTGTAGCACTGATCAGGAAACCTGTGAACAACCGTCTCTCTTGTGAGAATTTCAGACTCTTTATCTGGTCAGCAGAAAACACTGGGATGGTTTTTCAAAAGTCTTCATTGTTGGCCAGAACTCATGAACAATGGTCAATGGAAAAGGCGCTCCTATTGACTTCAATAGGATGGATTGAGATCTTGTAGCAAGCATTTTAAAAAAGTTCTTTGCACTGTGAGAATGTTTTTAAGGTATTTTGGCAGTCTTTATGGCATCAATCTTTTCTCTTCAGGTTTGAATAATTTTATAAAAATACAAGAGGCACAGAACTTTGCATTTGACCTAGGTCCCAGTCAACTGGTAGCTGGCCAATCTTTTTCCAGTTTTTAAGAAGGGCAAGAAGGGTGACCCTGGAAATTACAGGCCTGTCAGTCTCACTTCAGTGACTGATAAAATTATCGGAGGTATTGAAAAACATCTGAAGGACAATACAGTTATTGGTCACGGCCAGCATGGCTCCATGAGGAGAAAGTCCTGCTTGTCAAACCTGATTTCCTTTTACGACAAGGAAACCCACGTAGCTGATCAAAGGAAGACAGCTGATGGAATATTTTGGATTTTGGTAAAGCTATTGGTAATGTTTCACACAGTATCTCTCTGGACAAACTGTCCAGCACAGCTGGATAAACACATCATATGGTGGGTGAGCAACTGGCTCATGGGTCGAGCACAAAGGGTAACAGTGAACGGTGTGACATCAAACTGGTGACATGTCACTCGTGGGGTTCCACAGGGTTCCATCTTAGACCCTGTGCTCTTCAACATCTTTGTAAATGACTTGGATGCAGGACTGGAAGGTATGTTAAGTCTGCACGTGATACTAAATGGGGAGGAGCTGTTGACTCCCTCAAAGGCAAGGAGGCCCTGCAGAGAGACCTTGACAAATTAAACAGTTGGGAAATCACAAACCATATGAAGTTCAACAAAGGGAAAGTGCCAGATTCTTCACCTAGGATGGGGTAATCCTGGATTTATGTATAGATTGGGGAATGAGATACTGGAAAGCACTGCCATGGAAAGGGGCCTGAGGGTCCTGGTCAGTGGCAACTTAAATATGAGTCAGCAGTGCCCTGGCACCAGGAGGGCCAACTGTGTCCTGTGGGGCATCAGGCAAAGCATCGCCAGCCAGGCAAGGGAGGGGATTGTCCTGCTCTGCTCTGCACTGGGGCGGTCTCACCTTAAGTATTGTGTGCAGTTTTGGGCACTGCAATATAAGAAAGATATAAAGCTGTTAGAGAGTGTCCAAAGGAGGGCCATGAAGATGGTGAAGGGCCTTGAGGGGAAGTCGTATGAGGAGCTGCTGAGACCACTTGGTGTGTTCAGCCTGGAGAAGACGAGACTGAGGGGACACCTCATTGCAGTTACAACTTCCTTATGAGAGGAAGAGAAGGGGCAGGCACTGGTCTCTTCTCTGTGGTGACCAGCGGCAGGACCTGAGGGAATGGCCTAAAGTTGTGTCAGGGGAGGTTTAGGTTGGATATTAGAAAAGGTTCTTCCCTCAGAGGGTGGTTGGGCACTGGAAGAGGCTCCCCAGGGCAGTGGTCACAGCACCAAGCCTGACAGAGTTCAAGAAGCGTTTGGACAGTGCTCTCAGGCACATAGTGGGACCCTTGGGGTTCTCCTGCAGAGAGCCAGGAGGTGCCTTCCAACTCAGAATATTCTGTGATTCTATGATTCTATAACAGCTTCTCCATTCTCCATGAGCTAAAATTAGCTTTGTGAAGTTGATATACTGAAAGTTCCTCAAATTACATAACACTAACACATACTTCAGGTAATTATATAAACCTTCAATTTTTAAACTGGAAAATGAAATCAAAGTTTAAAGTTTAAACACCCTTTCTTTAAAGGTCTGAAAAATAACACAGACAAGTGTGTTTGTTTATAGTGCACATGCAAAAAAAGTACACCCACTAAAACCCAAAAGTAAATGGGTTATTTCAGAAAAAGAAAAAATAATTTTCAAATATCAGTATCTAAGTTCCTGAAGCTATTTCTCCATGAACATTTTTCTGTTCCTTTTAAAACCTTTCATTCAGTAAAGCATGGGATGAATTCCATGTAGGGAATTTGGCAAATACATAAGTATCGCATATCATTTTATGGCATAGGTCTTACTTTCTTCAAGGAGGATGTCAGTGCAGCTTAGGCTGTATGAGCTGAGCTGTCTGCAGCTATGGTACAGAAGCTGATCCAGGCAGAATATGCACAGCTGAAACAATATGTATTTCCAATCCAGCAGAGTTGTGGCTGAATGCCAAAGAGGCAAATAATATCAAAGCATTTTACAAGCATAGTGAGGTGAATGATAATGATCTACAACAGTGTTTTTCACATTGTAGTCCAGGAGAGAGTCCAGTCCCTACAAGCAGCAGGCATCAGCAAGGCCCAAGAAACACCTCAGGTGGTGCTGCCTTCTGTTGGCTGTTTTAGAATAGGTTGTGCTAGCAACAAATTACATCAGAGGTATCCTGTTGTGGGTTAACCCCAGTAGGCACCTAAGTTTCACACAGCCTTTTGCTCACTCTCCCCAAGAGTGGTGGAGGAGAGAGCTGGAAGGGCAAAAATGAGAAAACTCATGGGCTGAGATAAAGACAGTTTGATAGGGAAAGCAAAAGCTGTGCATGCAAGCAAGGCAAAACAAGGAATTAATTCACCGCTTCCCATGGCCAGGCAGGTGTTTAACCATTCCCAGGAATGCAGGGCTCCAGGACACATAACTACCACTTGAAAGGGCAAACATCATTGCTTCAAAACTTCTCCCTTGTTTCTGCCAAATTTTTTTATGGTGCATCATGTGATAAAATATGGAACATCCCTTTGGTCAGTTGAGGTCAGCTTTTCTGGTTTGTCCCTTCCCAAATTCTTGTGCACCCTCTGTCAACTCAGTGATGGGGAGGTGTAAGAAACGCAAAAGGCCTTGGTGCTGTGCACAGCACCATAACACCTATTATGAAGAAAATTGAAATTAATTTATTAAAGCATCATCAATTAACCTTATTTAATTAAAATTAACTATATCCTGGCCAAAAACAACACATCCCCAGTTCTCAAAGGTGAGGCACCCAGGGGAGTTTTCTTGTGGGTTCAAATAAAGTCAAGGAGATCACTTGTCAACTACTTCAACTAGTAGAAAGCAAAGCAGACTTTGGGGAATTTTATTTATTGCAAGTCAATAGAAATATTTTAGGAAAATATCTGGGTCTTGGGAAACAACGAAAAAAAGGACACTAAAACAACAGCAAAAAGGAAACAAACATTTGCACATTTAGGGAGAAGACCTTTACTCCCCCTTTGCTTGTCTCAACTTTACTCTCATAGTCAGCTTGTCTCCAAGCATCTCTCCTCCCCATTCATAGTCTCTGCATCATTTTTTAACTGCAGACACCTCTCCAGTCCTTCCAGCGAGACAACAAGTAATGTATACAGTCAGGACATGGTAGTTTCCTTCTGCTGCTTCACACTTTTCTCCTGTGCTTCAACGTGGGTCCTGCACAATCTGCATTCCCTTCAGGCAAGTACATGCTCTGGTGTGGGCTCGTTCCTGGGTCTCAGTCCCTTTGGGGACCTATCTATGCCAGAAGCTCTGCTAATGGACTCAACTTTTGCTTGCAGTGGGCTTGTTGTATGTCTAGAGCCAGGTGTGTCCAGTACAGGGCAGCCCCTGACCTCCTCCTACTGAGGCCAGCCCTGAAGTCCTCCCTCACTCCTAAAACCTTGCCATCTACACCAATGTCAGCTCCGCTCAGGCAGCCATGAGTGAAGGGAAGTCCAGGGTGAGAGAGCCATCTATACAAAGGGGTTCCTGAGGCCAGGAACATCCAAGCAGCAGCCTCAGCCACAGAAGCACTCACCAGCCAACCAGGCAGGGAGGGGAAATGTTGGGAGTGGACAAGGGGCATTTAAACAGTTTCAGGGAGCACAAGCAACCCAGAGCATGACAAACAGGGGGGTGACACGTCAGTGAGGGTGGCACAGTAGTTTGCACAGCACTTTGTATGGACAGGACAAGGAGGAAGGACAAGGACTCCTCTCTGACTGTCTGCAAGCAACCAACAGATGCAGCGAACAGACTCAGTAGGTGGTAAGGAAGAGCAAAGAGATGCTTGCACCCCAGTCTTGTTAGCATATTAGTTTAAGCTTCCTCAGTTATGATGTTGACATGCTGTAAGGCTCAATCCCCTGTAGCTGGTGGAGTCACTGCATCAGCTGTGTCAGAGGCCTCCAGCCAGGACAGACCAGCTGGTGGCAGATGCAGCTCTCCAGGTCACAGGTTGCCAGGAGTGCCTGGTGTCTCTTCATGAGGCCGGGGCAGACAACCGGTTATTTTGCAGGAGGTGTGCCATGGTTGAAGAGTTGTGTCACCAGGTGAAGGAGCTACAGGAAGAAGTGAACAGGCTGCCTAGTATTTGAGTGAATGAGCAAGAGAACGACCTGTGAGAGACCCTGCAGGCCAACCCAAGGGATTGGCCTGAAGTTGTGTCAGGAGAGATTTAGGCTGGATATCAGGGAAAGGTTCTTCACCCAGAGGGCGGTTGGATGCTGGAACATGCTCTCCAAGGAACTGGTCACGGCATCAAGCCTGACAGAGTTCAAGAAGCATTCGGACAATCCTCTCAGGCACATGGTGCGACTCTTGGAGATGGTCCTGTGCATGGCTAAGGGCTGGACTTGATGGTCCCTTCCAACTCAGCATATTCTGTGATTCTGTGAATACAGTTGTGTATCATTATGCTGTGTGGTTTGTCCGTTTTTGTTCGCTGGTTTCCCCTAGCCCAAATAGGTAGAGGAAAGAGAAATGTTCTTCAGCACTTCTGAACCCTATCTGTAACTGAATATTCCAGAATAATAATTAATCTGTTTCATAATTACCATATGTAAATCCCATGAACATGTGGAAATTTCAGCTAGAAATTAGAGCATTGCTGTAGAGAAAGTTCCAACCCATCTGAAATACACCAGTGTATTTTCTCATATCTTTAACCTGTCATAACTTTAATAATAACCAATTTTCTCTGAAGACTTTGAGGGTTCCCTGCACCATTAGTATAGTGCTGCCTAGTTTTACTATTGACATTATCAAAAACAGTGTCAAGTCTCAGAGCATTAAAAAATTGAATCAGGGACTTATTTGGGTTGAAAAGAACGTTCCTATAATATGAAGTGCAGGAAAAAATCTACCGAGCAACTCTGATTTTAACAAGTTGAATCAAAATTTTTCAAACCTCTGGACTTTTGAGATTCTACCATCACTAAAAGCCTATTTCTGTAACAAATTACGTGATGATTCTTGGTTATTTAAATATATGTCTAAGTAGCTACTGGGTTGCTATGTCTTTCATGCATTTCTGTATTAAGTCTTAGAGGAATATACTTCTATTGTGATATAGGGAAATACTAATCAAGTCTTTAAGGAACGTGAATACTCGTCCCATTCAAAGACACAGTACAGTTCTCTTGATTCAAGCTATGAGAAATGTCTCAGTCTGCATTTTCCTTCATGTCTGAATTTTCTAAAAAATCGGAGTATAGTTCATAATCTTCCAGTTTAACACTGTGATTCAGCTTTTTTTTGTTGTTGTTTTTGCCAAAACTAGATTCCTCTGAGAACAGTAGTCTGCAGACAGTCCTGATAAAATCTTAAATAGGAAAGTTCTACTTTATAAAATTAAGGAGTTCAACAGTTTCATTTTTTACTGTGATACATAAAATACAAGGAAGAATTATTATTCAAAAATCCTATTTCTATGTTGATCACAACCTCAAACACATGTAATTTAAGGCACAATTACATTTAATATGCAGACACAGTTAAAGTTTAATATAACTACACAGTCCAGCAAGGCAAAAGGGAATACACTGTCTTTCAATAACCGGTGTTTACTGTTGAAAAAGTGATACAAATTGCTGTTATATGACATTATACAGGTACATAAATGTATTGACTTGCAAATTAGGAAAAATGCAACTGATAAAATGGACAAAAACCAGTATTGACTTCTCATAAAAACTTCCCTGTTTCAGAAGGAAGACACAATACATGAATAGGCTTGTGATCATTTTAGGAATAGAAATTACAGGGCACAGTTCTACTCTTGCCTCACAGTTCTTTTTAGATTACAAGGCAGTTGCAAAGGGTAAAATTTTCAAAACTAGCTAGTGAGTTTTGACTGTTCAGCTAGAGCTTCCTGATAGTATCAGGCTTCATATTACAGTGATGTCAGAAATCCAAGTCCCTGAGAAGTATCTCAGCTACTGAAATTCTCCATATCAATCACTTGAGAGTACATACTTCAGATCATTATCATGTGAATAGTATTACTTCCTTTTTTCTCTGCTTGTCAGCATCATCTTCTTAGTCTATAAATTCCTTGGAGAGAAGTTATTTCTTGCTGTATATTTTGCAGAGTTCCTGACACAGTGGGACCTTGACCTTGCTTAGGTTTTCTGCTTTCTTTAGTAAGATTAATTACAACTAATAGACAGAACAATAACAGACACACTTTGATTTTCCATTCAAGACAGATAGGCACTCTCATTTGGATTTGTAATGTGAGGTTTGATCAGTTAAAAAGTAATCTACAAAAATCCATCTGGAGGGTAAAATAAATTGGTTCCACATTTCTCCTGTCACATGAAACTGCTATAGACATTGTCATATGAAAAACAGTCCACATTTATGTTAATTTCTGATTTGGCATAAGGCACCACCAGTTAGTCTTGGTGATGGCAGCTGAGACTTTTACAGTAGGAGGTCACTTATTTAAGTTGTTTGTGATCTCTGAACCACACAAAAGTACTGAGAAATTAATGTCATTTTGTGTAGCTAAAATCCTGTATTCCTCTAAAATAACCATCCAAACATATTTATTTCTACTGAATGATTAATTAATCCATTTTAAGGTGTATATTTTATCATCTGTTAAGATGTCAATAAAATCTTCATTAGTCTGAGGAAATATATATGCTACTAATAACTTCCAACAAATCGTGGTGTCTAATCTGATTCCCTTCAAAAATGCTTTGTAGGAAAAAGCATTAAACATTTCTAGACAGAACAGGACAAAATATACAAATGTTACAGTTCATAGACTGATATATACAGTGTACTTAACAGACGTGGAATTTAACTTCGCCTCATGGGATTTTCCACCACTGGCTTCAATGAAAACAACTTAGTATTATCATAAAGATATATCATTGTATAAATTATCTTGATTAACCAATTAGCTTAGTAATAACTTTGACAGAAACATCATGGAAAAGGAAAAAGTCAGAGGTATATTACCATGAGAAACAGTCACATGGAGAAATTTCTTCCATGTTACTTACTGTACTGTGTCAGTAAAATGTGGTAATTTATAAACAGGAGTATCTCAACTTCCAATGTTGTTCCTTTTAAAATGATAACTACAGGTAAACAAGACAAACCAGTGTTTATTTTCCAGGTAACTGTATTGCAAATAACAGGGCTTTGAAAAATAATCAAATGCCCTTAGGAAGTTTAAAAATTTATTTGTCAAAGTAAACATGCTAAAATAAAATAATATTTTTTCCTATGTAAGATGCATGGTTGAAGTGTTGCTTACAGTAACTGGTAAAAAAACACGATTCCTAACACATTTTTCTGTGAGCTACTCTAATAACATATTACTGTTACACTTCATTGCAGCATCTTGTCATCATCCATTACAATATTCATCTCAACATTTTAAATCCACATTTCTCAAGCAACCTTCTACAGAGGGTTTTGCTGAGATATCTCATCAAAACCAAAAAAGAGAGAGCTAAATACATGTTATGGTTTGTCTGTATGACTCCAGCTCAAATAAAATGTCATTGTAGATTGTACAAATCACTATGAACAAATGCAGTCTTCAAGCCTGGTGTAAAACATCCCCAGATAAGACTCTAAGACTATCAAATACAGCTTTGGGACAAGCTTTTGTCCCCTTCATCTTTAAGCTCATAGCTCAATCCAATTATCCACAATTTAGCCTCTGCCAGTGATTTGTGTACACTTGTGTTGCAGAGGAGGATTTTTTTGTATGACTCAAGTGTAAAACTTGAGCTTACAAGCCAAAAANGTCTCATGGTACTCTAACCATTTTGAAGTCACATATATTCTAACCGTTTATTCCATGGAAAAATATCCTAAGAAATATCAGAGGATTTTCTGTTACCAATTATTCTACTTTCCACTGTAATGGTTCTGAGCAGATTCAAACTTACACTTCTTCAAAAGAAAGCCATGAAATGACATAGTAAAAGCATGGGACAGGAGCCTATGATACAGGAAAAAAAAAATAAATTACAAAACCCCCAGTTTCTAATCACATACATTAACTTTCACCTCGACAACTTTTTTAAAATGAAATCTTCAAAACACAATTTGCTTATTTTGTTCATCAGTTGAAAAAAAACAAAAACAGAAGTGATGGAAACTTGAAGTAGGGCTCCCTAAAATTCTGAATTCCAAAAGAGAAACCACTCGACAGCAGTTTTCTAGAAGTTAAATGCTTGTTTGTGTATTACTTTTTGACATTATTTCCACAATCCATACAGCTAAAAACACAGAATTAGATCTTTGATTATATCCAACTAAAGCCCTACAGAACAAAGACTTCTAGAATATTAGTCTAGTCCTTTGGATATAAATATTTTCAGGTTTTCATTACACATATTACTACAAGAAACCATTCCAGCAGCTGAAGACTAAGGGACCACGCAGCTTTCTTTAGCCATCTTTACATTCTATATGTCTCACACCAAGCGTGAAGGCTAAGTGAGTTTCTGTCTACTTGAGAATTCCTCAAAATACAGCCTTAAATAACTGCAGACCACCGCTANCAGGGAAAAATGCAACTTCATCTAGGAAAAGGGACCCAAGTAGGCTTACAGTGCCACGCTAATCTCTGGGTGATGCCAGAGTATGTCAAAGCTGTTAAAAACATTGTATATTAAAGCAGACAGATCAAGTGGCCTTAACCCATCACTGGACAACCCAAGAAGGACACCATAGGATCAAAATATGGAAAATAAGGTTTCAATCAAAGTGCAGAACGCTAAAATCTCAGTACACATCACATGCCGCCTGAATGTCTTCTGTTCCACTGATCTATTTATTTGGGTTAACAGGTCTGTTTCTATTCTAATCAGCTTGTGAGTTAAACTTTAAACAAGCCACAACAGAACCACAGTGTTTTAGATTAAAAATTAGAAATCATACTTATTTAAGTAAAAGTAATTGTGCTTAGTGTGATGTCTAGTGAAATGATAGCCTATACTCATTCCTGATATTACGTATGACATTCCATAATTAAACAATTCATAACCCTGATTCTTAAAAACCTAACAAGCAAACACAATGCATGCATAACCTTCAGGCCCAGGATAAAGTGTAGTACCTAAACAATCCACCCAAATATTTCTTTTGTTCTCCCAGCTGAGAGCCTCCCGTCAAGTTGTTATACTTTTACCACCTCGGAGTTACCACTGTGAAATGATTTCATGACTTATCAAGTCATGGTCATGCATGTTTGCCAGCCTTCAGATATGCAGTACAAGTGGTAATTATAATCATTGTAAATGATACATCATCCCAGTGCTACAGATTCAGTGAGTTAACCTTAAGTGCAAGGCAGATTTAAACATGAACAATTTACTTAGATAAAGGAAAACAGAAAGTATAATTAATCATTTGCCTATCCTTCAACCCCAGTTTACAAAACCATGGTGGAACTTTATTGAGCTCAAAATTGAAGGGTGACAAGGTTAATACATAGCTTTAGACCTCACGGTTTCATTAGCAAACATATTAGAGACTGCAAAGCTGAACTGACAGTAATGCTAGGCCCAAACAAAGTAAATAATTATTGGCTTGCCAAATGCTGAAGCACTTGCAGAGTTTGTTTACATTTAGGTTTTGGAAAATTCATGTTGGCAACAAGTCAAATACATTTTGACTAGTTACTGTGACAATTGCTCACAGATGCAGCTGGAGGAACAACAAAAGAATGGATTTATGGTTCCTTTCCCCACTGCATTTTTCCCCTTTGTTGCCTTTTTTTCTTGTGTTGTTTCTTCTTTCTCTTTTTTGTGTCCTTTTTTTTAATTTTTTTTTTTTTTTTTACCATTTTGGATCAATAACAAACTTGTAGCCAAAAAGATAAGTGGGTTTTCATGGCAGATGGGCCTTGGAATGTATAAAAATCTCTTGTTGCATTTTGTCTTTTGGCCATTTATTGGAAAAGACACAGCTGTGCTCAAGCTGTACTCATAAAAGCCTTGCTCCCTGACAAAATGTACAAGTGCCTTCAATTCTTGTAGGTCTGGACTGGATTTTCAATAGAAATACATCACTTCAGTGCTACTGCACTGTTAAAAAACTTTCTCAAATGCCAAGGGTATGGAATTATGCCTAGCCTCAATTCCTTTTATGCAATTCATTGTTTGGATATAGAGAACTTGAACATATTAGTGGAATTCAACTACCAAGTCTACCTGCGGAAATGGAAAATAATTCAATATCCTGTACCTGATGTTGAAAAATTGTGAAATTGCAGTTCCCTTGCCAATATTTTATACAGAATGCAACTGTGCTAAACAATATATTCAACATCTTAATATACAGAAATATCACAGGTTAAACATTCAGTAAGAATCAAGTATTAAAAAAACAAGTTCACATAGATTCAACAAATTATACACAGAAGAGGACCATTCATTCAAACTCAAGAAAATTTTGCAAGCAGAAGACAGCAATTGCTTTCAGCCGGAGTGATCTGAAAGAGTTTGGTCAATTCTTGTAAGATCAGCTCATTTAATTAAGTGTGTTTCACGTAGTAAAATTAAGATTCCTAGTCTGATCAGCAGGAACCTGCTTTATCTTCCCCAGGTTAGTGACCTTACCAGACAGAAGTCTCAATAACCCATGCTTCTGAACGCTAGTAACAAAATATTTTGAAATTAAGTATACAGACTAGAAACAGAAACTTAAGTGATCATTTGTGTACCTTAGTGATTTTGCAGTTGTTTGCAATGTATTGTTTATAGTATGCTAATATAACTACATTTTTATTAGTCTGAAAAGAATTAGGATACAAACTGTGATAGATTACATTTTTGCATTTCACAGAGCAACTATAAAATAACATAATAATTTTAAAGGCGTGTTGCATTTGTCTCAAGAAAACAGAATGAGAAGGAACAGTCCCCTCTGAAGAGCGATCAGGCCAGAATATATTAGGCATGAATGCTCCTCCAAGATCTTGGGTAGATGACAAGATTTTCTCAGCTTGCTGACATTCACTGATAAAGGACCAAAAAGGGCCATATGTGCTGTCTTTCCAAGCTACAGATGCATTGACATAGGAGTTTTGCAAAAGAGATCTCTGTGCTGAAGATATAGCTGTGTTTTCCTTTAGCTGATCTTTATTCTCTGCGCGGGAGAGAATGTGTAGGAGCAGAGACGAAATATCTGTGGAAAGGCACAATGTATGAGTATTCGCAATTGAAATATATGAAGCTATTCTGTAAAATTGAGTATTATTAATTGATATCATCATCACTAAATTTTCTGGTAAAATGTTGGAAGAAAGTGAGATAAAAAAGGTATAGAGAGATTAAAGTTCTCAATAGATGTAGAAAAGGTCATATTTGTAAATACAAAGCTAACCAGGGAAAAATCCATAACAAGAAAAAACAATTAGAAAATGTCATGGTGGAAAGCACTTCCAGTGGGTGTATAAACAGAGAGCAATATTGATTAAGGTATATTCTAATCAATATGCAGATACTTCAGTGCTTTAAATGCAGTGGCTTTGATGGGCTAAAGGGAACACTGTTCCACTGAGTGCAAAGGTTAGATACCTGTGCTCTAACAACTGTGGAGGTGTGATACAGTCTAATTATTATGGGGAATCATATTCTTACTCAAAATGAGAAAATATCAAGGAGATGGGCAACACTGACAGAAATGTGCTGTTTGACTTTAACATAAATATTTGAGTAAACCTTATAATAACACTTCAGCTATGTGGCATTTATCACCTTGATACTAGTAGATTTATAGTTGATAATATTGGTGAACAGGACAGAATATTGGCAAACTACATGGAAGTCTGAATTTCTTTGCAGAGAAACATCATCATTATACTCAGTGTATTTTATAAAAAATACTTGGTTTTCATTACCTTTTGTCGAAAACCCATCAATATTGTTTGCACATCCGAAATTTGCCTTACTATGGACATTTTATTGAGAAATAAATTGTGGGAAATTTCTCTAAAGCTCCTCCAGAACTCACAGCGTTCTGCCGATGCCCAGCAGACGATCTGTGCATAGAATGACTGTGACTCAGTGACTGCCACCTGCGTTGGCTTCACATTTCCCCTTCCTCAGAACAGGAAACTAGTTTGAAATAGCAGCTTCTAAATATGTACATGTCTTAAAAACTGTCTGCCACGAGCTAACTTATCTTTGATAGCCTGCAACTGCCTCTCCAGGTTTGATGGGAGTCTCAGGAACGTGGCAGAAAAGTGATGTCAGTTTTCACAAGCAGTGTCAATGTTCACGAATTTGCAGATGCCCTATTCTCTACAGACAAAAACCTGTTTGATCTCAGTCTTTACCATCTACTACTGCTACCTCATGACTAAACTAGGGGAATCATTTCCCAAACTAAGTAATCATTATCTACAATAACGCAGGTCTGGTTTGGTACATCCTAGGAGCATTTTAATCTTTCCAAAGATCTGATGTTATCCTCCACTCTTTGACATTTTGTAGCTTCTTCTTTTACACTGACTTTAGTTTCAGGAAGATGAATATTAAAATGTCTTGGTAGAAACAAAAGCCATTGAGCTCTAACTGCGCTATATATAAACTGAACAGAGTTTAAAATGGTCATCAACATCACCACCGTATCACTTTTTGCTGTGCAGGCTTCATTGGTTGGATTCTGTGATAACTACAGATGCTCAACATCTCTTACTATCAAGCACATAAAAAATAAATCTTCTGAACAAGCTACGCATACAAATACATATATCTGATAGAAATACAAGATTGCCTCAATAATATGCAATGTGATACACTAATCCCTTCCAGTGATAAATCCCAGCTAACATTAATATACAACTCTGGATATGCATCACAAAGTGTTTAAAAGTCAACATAATTTTTCATTTTTAGAACAGCTATTAGTTTTTTTCCCAAACTGAAAAATATTCACAAAAAAATGCTTTAGAGTAAATCTGAGCAGTTTTTGTGTTCATCAGCAACTGATAGTTGTGACAGTATAAGAAGCAGCCTTTCAGGACTGGCATCTGATGTTGTAGACTTACCTTGAGATGTCAGATAAACATATTGGCTTAGAAGATCCAAATTCAAGTTGTAAGCTCAAACAGGCAAAACATAATTAAGAATGACTAAAAGGAATATCTCCATCTTTACTAATATAATGCATCATTCCAGTGTAACAAAATACTAATAAAAATGTTGCCATGGCACTGATAAACAGATTTCAAATTCACTCTAGAATTACACTAACAATTATTAGCAAGGTCTCTGTCGAACAAGCCCTGAATAATCTGAAATTCCTGGCGGTTAGAATCTCTTACATACCAGAGGACTAGAGCAAAGAAGATGACTTAGGATGGTAAGAGATTGATAATTGTTTTAAATGTACCAGGGTGGTTCTAGAGCTGTTCTGCCTGCCACTCTGGAGTTGAATATAAGTAAAATATTGAGACTTGGAGTAAAGCCCTCTGATCAAAAGGAAGGACAGAGGAAATAAATGCTTTGCTCAGGGAAAAAAAAATGGCATTTGATCCTACGTCCCTGGGCTTAAAAAAGAGCATTTCAAAAAGAGAGCAAATACCAAGAGTGCTTATCGTGCCTTGGTGAGATTTTAGCAGGGTTTATCTGAGTTTAATTCATTTTAAGATGAGTGGAAATGAAAATAATCTTCAATAGTAATTCCAATATACAAAATATCCATGTGTGTAGTACTGCTTGGAGACAGATTAAAAAGTGCTGTTGCCTATAGATGTCTGGTAGATTGGTTGGTTGCTTTAAAGATTTTTTTTTTAATGGACTTAAGAGAATAGTCTGAGCTTAATCAAATTTAGCAGACTATTTTTGAAGAAACAGAATGCATGATTTAATACCGAGATTTGAGAATTCTATACAGTTGCAGCTAACTACCAAATGCACAAAAGGTCTAAGAAGTTAAGCAAACCACTAGGATTCAAACTGCTGAATTTTAAAGCACTGATATTTAAGTCTGCAACCTGAGACACTGCCAGTCGAAACAGGAAACAACCTGACAAAGAACGAACTATTCAATTTGTCAATCCTTTTAACTTAAAATGTAGTTTAATATGTCTTTTTCATGGGATCACATCTTTGAACATTCATAGGACTAATCAGGATTTTGAAGTCTAATCTGAATATTCAGATATTCAGATGTATATTTAAATAACATAAAACCTAGTGAAATGTGAACTTAAAATATTAATTTGTCCTTCAAATATATCATCAAAGTCTAAAACATAAAAACAACAGTTTTGTTTTCTCTTGCTAAGGAAAAATACCAAATGGAATAAGTTCAAATAGATATTTTATAGCAACATATAGATGGAAAATGTCCTGATGCATAAAAAATTAAACTAATTCTCTGCTATCAAGATTTTCTTTTCCTGTGACTCTTGCAAGCTTTCACCAAGTAAGTCAATAATCTTCTTTTAATATCATTGCCACTCTCTCTTCTGTGATCTTTTGTGTTCCACTGTCCTGTTGCTTCTGCATTTTCTTGTGAAGAATTAGACCAAAATATCTTTGAGACAGGGATGTCACAGAGCTTCTGAATACAATAAGCTGCCTAGCCCAAACAGGGGAAGTGTGAAATAATAAACAAGCCAGCCAACTAGCCCTCACACTTCATCATCTCACAGTGACTTGCAGTAATATTTGAATGCATTGTTCCATCTCATAAAATCTGGCCATAACACAGTAATTTAGGGAATCAAGGAATAATGAAATTTCTGTCACTGTTGGCTCTCTCGATGTTATACCAGAGCTGAGTCTGATGTGGCTAATGGACATGGATATCATGACTGCTACATTTCCTCAAACAAAAGCAGAAAAGGCAGATCAAAGCAGATATTTCCCACAGCATCTCCATGATCTTACGTCTTACTCTTCAGCAGACTAAAGCCCTACCTGGCCAGTCATCCAGATTTTTACCTTCTCTTGGGTTTGTTGTAAAAATAGAAAGCAGCAATCTAAGCAGAAATTCAGATTTCTAGGACATTTTAAATGATAGCTAAGAGGTATTAAAGAGCATGTGTTTAGAGCACCTGTAGCACAGTCCCATGCTGCTGGTCACTGAATTGGTGCCGACTCATGAAAAAATCATGATTTACAAATTGATGGACAGACATTATTAATTCAGCTGTTAACTTGTTTTGTTTATGTATTCCTGAGCACTGAAACGGTAGATGCTCCATCCATGGAACTGTTCAAGGTCAGATTGGACAGGTCCCTGAGCAACCTGATCTAGTTGAAGATGTCCCTGCTTACCTACCTTTTAAGGTCCCTTCCAACCCAAACTATTATATGCTACAGTTCTACAAAAGTGGTGTCAAAAAGCCTATCTGTGGCAAAATATACAACCTTATAGAAAATATGCATCCTGGAAGGGCTGTGGCTGGAATAGTAATAATCCATGAATAATGTCTTTAGAGAAGACTTAAATGTGATGTCTTTCTAAGCTTTGAAAGCTGTAGACGTTCTCTCTTATAACCAAAAGTTGCTCAAGGACTCTTACAAATCTATAGTAATTGGGGGGAAAAGATTTCACTCTTTCATTGAAAAAAAAAAAAAAAAAAGAGAGAGAGAGAAGTTGAAAATAACAAAATCCCCACTCAATTAGAATTTCTCCCTCTCTCTGAAGATATTTTTCTTTATTTCTTCCTTAGTAAACACCTCCTTCTTTCTTAAAGCAGTAATAAATCACACTATTGATTTATTTTCCTCACATAGTGAAGTTTCTGAGCATACTTTATTTTTTAAAAAAACCTATCTTCATAACCTTGTACTTTGCTAACCATTTTAGAGGCAGTACTAGAGTTAATTGTTTCTTAAGAGCCCAGTTTGATTTTCTCAAAACAACAAAGGAAACTATATTTTGATGCCTAAAATGGAAGAAAGAATTTTCCAGACAATATCACTATAGATAAAATAGAGAGCATGTCCTTTAACTGAAAGTGCTTTTTGGTGCAATATACAGAAGTGCACACACAGTATAAGGTTCTTTCAAATTATAACGCTAATTATTGCATCTACTGGATACATCCAACCTGAGAATTGTCCACTCCCAGGACCTCCCTCAGGTCTGCCCCTTGGCAAGACTCCCTGGAATTCAGTCGGAGGTCTCAAGACCCCCTTCATTCCTCACCATCATCACCCTCACATCGCATGCCTTCTTTGGAACTTCTTCGAGGTTTCTGGGCCTTTTGCTTTGACTACAGTGACATCTTATTATGTCCTTCTATGTATGTGTCCCTAACAGGATGCCCTTGCTAAAATCTTTTTCCTAGAAAAGAACACTAAACAAAATTTCAAGAATTTTGAAAATTTTATATACAGTGTGATAAAGAGGGTTTAGTTACTGTTAACTGCATTTTAAAGTGTTAGAAACTATACAGCTATATTAAAAGTCTATATGCTACAAAACTGAAGGATCTTAAGGCATCAATTTCAGCTATACCATGTCTCCTTAGTTCTTTGTAGTCTTTATGTGCTGCTTAGAGACAGAGCAGGACCCTATTCTGCCTCTTTATCCTCACTCTCTGGACCCTGAAAGGTCAAAACATGGATATCTAAATGACATCCACTTTTACTTACTAATGAGCAAATTTATCTAACAGAAACGTCTGCAATTCTAGCACCAATGAAAGAAGAGCACCTAATACAAAAAAACCTAGTAGGTTTCGGTTTATATAACAATGTTTTTATGCATAGAAGAATCAAAATACAAATGCAGTAAAGTTAGCAAATCATGAAAAAAGATATGTCTTCAAAATCTTTCCATTCCCTCCCACCTCATTTTTAAATATAGGCAAAGCTAATTTATGACCTAAACTGTTTCATAGTATTTTAATGATTCTTATATTAGACACCAGATCTTAATTTGCATTTCAGTATTTCTGGCCCATGTTTCAGTTTTAACATGACAGCAACATACAATTTTCCATAGTATGAATAGATTCAACTTGTTTATGCAGATTAGAGTATTTTGCACATTCTACATATGACTATGCAAGTCTGATCTTCATAATCTTGTAATTTATATTTTAAATCCTGGAAGGATGTAATTTAAATGTTTATATGTAATTCTACATTATACACGGATTCTGCATACTTCTGGATTCCATCTGTGGGCATAACAAGACCAGCCATTTATTATGAAAACTTTCACCCAGCATAACATTAGGAGGCCTAAATCATACATCAAGAACCAGACTGTACTTGCTTGTTATCAATTTCTTTATATAAAGATAAGAATTTTAATGTATTTTTACAGGGATTCAATTAGGTGGTCACACTTTGTCAAAATTAGTAAATTTTTCTCATTTCCACAAAGAGAGTTAGTAAAAAATTGCAAATACTCTTACTGCAAATTTTAAGCATACTGCCATCCACTGTTTTGAAGAAAAGAAACCAAAATTTCAGCCTCAATTTCTCTCTCTTCTGCATTGTGATGGGTCACCTCTACAGAAAAATCAATACTTTTCCCAATAAAGGTACCCAAAGCCATGTCACAACATGATAGGCCACTTGTCATATTTGGACTTTAGGCATAACTAGCAAAATAATACCATATAATAATACCACACCTGAGTTATGTTTATGGTCAGCTACAGCTTGTTCTGAAGGAAGAAAACCAATTGTAGACTCTTATTTGTTAATATGCAGAGCTTTGGACATCAAGCCAGACAGGGTCAAAGTACAGCTTTGGTCTGCAGGTGCAAAGGAGCCTTTTATAGAACAGTGCACACTGGGAATATTCACCTCTTTCTTAAAATAAAACACTAACAGTCTAGCAGACTCTTAGGCTATTTACTGGCCTCCAAATGCAGTGGATTTATTTAACACTTATCTTCAAGCTGACCTGCCTTATAATGATATATCATATTGCAGGAAATGAAAAAAATCATATTCCCGTGCTTTTTTCTCTGAAAATAGAAATTTATGTTCAAAGATTATACTTTTCTCTACTTGTTAGGTGTAAATATGTCAGATACATTCAAATGGCATTCAATATAGACTACTATTTTTAAAACAAACTTGTCATTCTTCTCCTCCTGAATTGTTCATAAATTGAAGTATGAATAAAGATATTGGATCACATTAAATGCATTTTGGTATCTGCAACTTTCTGCAATGAATTAAAACTGGCTGATCATGTCTCAAGTGCATTTCATTTTCCATTGATTCATGTACTGCAATATAACCTTCAAAATTCCCTTATGCCAACAAACTCACTCTGATATGCTGAGTGCAGGAGCAGATTAAAGTGGCTATAAGATTGAAAACTGCATCAAGAAATCAGATAATGCAGTAGAGATATAATGAAAGTGTAAACAAAACCTCTAAATGTACAAATTACTGTTCATATAATCCACGGCTGAATTCATTGGAGAGTTTTGGTGTAAGAAGAGGATATATTAAAATAGAACAAATTGGTACCTTCTGTATACTGAGACTGTTTCATTCTGTTCCATTTAAGAATTTTCTGTCCATGATTTAGAACTGAATAATATTTACTCTCCTGTTCTCTGCAAATAAACTTTATCCGAAAGTAAAATTTAAAGCTAAGGTTTTTTAGAGGCATCTTTGTCACCTGCTTGTTTTAGATTACTTTAAAAAATAACCTTTCTTGTTTTCCATGTATGTGAGCTTTTTGTTGCTGAGTTGTGAAATCCAATCCATCCGTTAAAGGCTTTTTAAGCTGGCAAAAGTGCATTATTACTGACCTAGAAACTTCTGTTGTTTCAGTAGTAGCTATGGTTATGGATGAATGCTTTCAACAGAAATTAAAAGAGAAAATTAGTCATTAATGATACAAAACAGTAGCCTTGTGTGCTTAGTGAAGCCTGACATAAACTTCATGTTTCAGTGTTCAAGGAGACTTTACACAATATCTTAGTTTTCCACAACGAAAATATCCACAAACATGTTTTCTTGCACAACTTTGTATCTCCCAAGACTTTTTCAGAAGAATTTACCTATGACACTAATTAAATTACATGAATCCTGAATGAAAAAAAAAAAAAAGTCAACCAGAAAAAGACACATAATTCAGTATCTCTGTTTATGACCTTTGGTTTCATCCTCACCATTTTCATGTGGACTTCTCCTCCCCAAAGATTGCACTCATCTAACATGCCCGGACAGCAACACTGATACCAAAGAGGACTTCTTATAAACTTAGTAAAGGATAGTTTTAAAGAACAGGATGTTATTAATCTGTTGTAATCTGTTATAAAATGTGCCTGGCTTTGCCTTGTAGCTGTGTGAGTCCTTTGATTTTGAATTAGATTGGTTTCACATGCACAATCATGAGATGGCTTGCAAGAGAGAGATTGGGTATTCACAGCAGTGCACCTACACCAACTGCTGTATCAGGGAGCAAGAGACTGAAATAGTTAATGACTTAAAACATTGTTAAAAATCACAGAAAGACTTTTGTCCACTGTAGTAAACTGTAAATAAGCAACTGCTCACTGAAGCCCGCCTGTCCCCGAATATGCCTACCAATCTGAACTGTGACGGGAAATTGGGATAAAATCAAGGTGGCACTATTGTCCAATTACCCCAGGAGAAGAATGTATCCACAAGACAATCAAGGTGCAAGCTGATGATGGTAAAGTAACAGCCCAGTTGCTGGGGTTGGGCACACCAGCTGCCTCAGGCTACAGGCTGGGTATTAAACAAGATAAGGAGAGAGGCACATCCTGTGAGGTGGGCTAGTGTTTCTTTGTCCTTACACAAGTGACAGCTGGGATAACGCCCCTTGGGGGAGGAACTGGGACAATTCATACATAGGCTGGAGATACTCGTCTCTGCTGATGGGCCACAATGGCCCATAATGGACTCAACTGTGCTGATGTAACAGGCAGCTGTAATGTCTTAGAAGGTGTCCAAGACTCCTGATACATCCAGTGTTCCAGTGTTACATCATCCAGTGTAAAACTCCCCTCCACAGGGGCGGTACCTGGGAGTTCCCACCCAGCCTAAGAATAATAAACCCCTATGGACTCTCTTTCAAGGGCCTTCCCTCACCACCCTGGGCTTCCCTTGACGGATCCAGACTGCAACCATCACTTCGACAAGACTGGCACTCTCACCACCAAGAAGGCCACAAGAAGAGGAACAATGGAACACCATCGGAATTCACAGAGTGGTGATATTTTTTCTATGTAATCTGGCTCTCTGTCACTCTGTCTCCCTCCCCCCTCTCTTTTTCCTATTTCTTTCTATCTCTCTCTACCTCACATTTACTTCTAAATTAAAACCGGTGCTATTGACTTAGGTCTATTTGCACCTTAATTCAGATAGGTATCAGTGGCCAAGAGCACAGTGCATATAAGAAGTGGAAAAAAGAGAACGACGTGCAAGAGGAGATCTGTGAAATGCCTGAAGAACACATTTACACTACATTTATAAAAGTGTTGGGGTTCCTTTGCTGTTGGGTTTAGAGTCTATGATTGTTAAGCCATGTTTTACCTGTTTTTTCTAAGAAAAATTGTATGGTTCTGTACCCCATGTTATCCCCTTTCCCCTGGTTGGTTCCCTACTGCTGCATGGCAGTGCTACCATATTTGGTCATCCCGTATACGGTTAATCCCTCCTACCCTTGGTTGGACCATCCCCTTTTTGCCCTTTTATGTTCCTTGTTTGCATGCTCCGCCCAAGTTCCACCTCTCTTCCAGCATCTTCTCCCCAGACCCTATATAAGCCGGTGCAATACCTTAATAAAGGTCCACTTTTCACTACCTCGGTTCTGTGGGTGAACCCTTTCTTCCTCCCGGGCCGCATCAGATAGGGGCATCTCTCTAGTAATTTTAATAACCAGATCATAACACAGGGAAAATGTGATTTCCATGCATTTGACCAGTCCCATGCCATTGTATTTCTGTATTGGTATAGTAATGTGTTGTATCAAATCCACCACAAGAAGCACAGGATCAAAGGGGGAAATGCTTGTACCCCTCACCTGACTGTCTGTCCTTTCTACAGCTTACCTCTTGCACCAAGTAGATTAGCAAAGATAAATAGACAGAGTGCAGTTTCAGTCACAGTAACATGCTATGAAAACATCTTGCATTGGGTGGCTAATCCAGACTTCTCCCTCCTCTGCCAGACCGCAAACCTTTCATCATAAACTTCTCCATTCATCTTACATTGACATGAAGGGGTGATCCATATTGGATACATCTACAGATGTTTTATTAGTAGCACATGTTTTGGATGCTGGAGTTATATGAGAACATACTGTGATCCAGCTGCAGGTGTTTACTAAATAGGAAATAAGTATAAATATCATGGAGACGCTCTAGGAAAGAAGTAGTTCAATATTAATTTAATTTACTCAATGTTTATGTTAGCTGACTTAAATCTGAATCTGATGCTCTTCTGAATTTATTCCAATTCCCCATGACACACATGTGCCTAGGCATGCCTACCTCAGTCCCCTGGCCACCACCTCAGCACTGTCATTGTTAATAATGAAGCACCAGCCCCACACTGAGGAGGTGCTGACAAGGGGTCCTGGGCCCATGGGCACAGTGGCCAGGAGCCCCAGGGGAGGCAGGGCAGGGACAGTCACAGCTGTGGGTGCCCTCAGAGACATGGCAGATATTGTGCAAAGGTTTAGATTATTCTGTGCTTAGATTTATATATGTAAATAATATCCAGTTCCTGATTTTTTTTCTTTATAAATTGTCTCTACATGTTATACAAAAAGTTAAAATTGGATGGGTGGTGTGGTGGGAGAAGGGATTGGAGAGAGGTGTTTTAATGCCATTAACAGCTTATTGAGTCATGGTTAATTCTCTTTAGAAAACCAAACTGATAGCCATTCTGCATCTGGACTACCCTTGGAAATGGAGTAAACTGAACAAAATTCAGAGATGAGTTGTGTTGCTAGTGTTTATAACATTGTGTTCCTTATTCTCCTTTCCCACACCATTTGTGCATCATGGCTATCCATTCTACCCACATTCAACAATTTCCAGATCAAGAATACTACTATATGTCTTTGCTTCCTTCTCTATAGTTTTTATGATTCCTTAGATTGTGGTAGAATTGCACACAGTATTCAAAACACGGATACATCAATTGCACCGTGTTAATAACGTTTTGAGTTTTATTCCTATTTCTAGTAAGATAATTTTCAACACTCTGTTTATCCTCTTTACGCCATGCATTGAACTGATGTTATCTGAGGAACAACTCCAGAACATCCAGAGAGGCAACAGGTGTTTTATATTCCAGCACCTTTATCCATAATTAGGTTATATATTTTTATGTGCACTGTTTTTCATGCAGTTATTCTAGATTTCATCTGCAGTTCTTTGAAGACTTCTCCATAATTGTCAGGCTTGCTTAATTTGGTATCATAGTCAAACTTCATCTCTTTTAAAATATTTTTTCTCAGTTATATGCAAGAAATCTTAAACACAGCAGAGCACGGAAACATCTTTTCATTTTGAACTGCTAATGAATTCCTAATCTCTTTTCCGAACTATAGCATGTAGTCAATCTGGAAAATGACCTTCCTTCTTATGATGACTTATTTTTCATAAAAATTTGTAGTGAGAGATTTTATCAAAAGGGTTTTTGTTTTTTTCATGTGTTTGGGTTTTTGTTTGGTGTTTTGTTGTTGTTTTTTTTTTTTAAACAAAATAAAACTTTAACAATCCTATTATCCTTAACTGCTTTCTTATTGTTTCTTTAATGGAAGCCTAAAATGTGACACCTCTTTGCAAAAGCAATGTTGATTCTTTACCAGCCAATATTTATTAATATATTTTAATCTTCTTTTAATTATACCTTTCACGGTTTGCCTGTGACTAAAGATTTGTTAGTCAACAGTTTCCCACATCATCTTGTAATGCTGTTTAAGATCAATTGCCATCCTCAATTTCTCTCATATGATACAATTCCTGTGGGACAAGAAATAAAACCACATTTCATCACATTGCAAGTTTAGCCTAACAACACCTAATGGCTTTAGGATTCGTAAGAAATGTTCATTTCACATTGTTCTCTAGGCAGAAAAATATTTAATTATTCAGCAAAGTAGTTACACGTGGCCCTTTTGAGGACATTATTGCCAGAAATATTGGACATTATGTAGCATAACTATTTTGAAACTCTCTATCTCATGCAGTTGAAGACTGAACAAGTTATGTTTAATATCGATGTAAAGACACTCTGTATCTGTTTTAGGTGGGATTCTATTGTTTGTACATTCAAGTGACAAATTAAAAACGATTTCTAAAGTAACAGTATTTTTGGTTGATGAATATCATATAACATTTTATTCATAAAAACAGTGGGTCAGTTTCAGTAGTGGTATTTCTCACACTAATAAGAGCTATAATGCATTACACAAGTGTGTTCACATCGGCCAATTTGAAGTATCTAATGTGTAGTACATGTACACAGCGGAGTTGTGCATGCTCTTATCCTCATGTTAGACAATCTCAAGTAAAATGCAGAAGCCAACAGTTTTGACTTTCTGAATTCCAAATATGTGTCAAAGAAATGCTTTTTTCCATGCCCACAAAAACTCTTGACTTTGTTCTTCTGTATGAAGATCTTTTCATTCTATGGTCTTCATTTTGTTATTTCTAATAAATCAAAGAAGAAACTGACTCATCTTGGGAAATTGTGTAAAAATGGGACAAAGAAAGAAAGATATATCTAGTGGGTGGAGGAAAGAAAATGGATTTATTTGCAGAACATTTTCTGTGGAGTAAACCTGGAAATGAGAATGTGTTATGAAATGCAGAGGGCATTAAATCATGACTATACTTAAGTTAAAACATCCAGTACACTGAACTGCTTGAAGAGAATCACAGAAATTATAGATGAAACTACCTAAAATATAAAGGGAAAATTAATGTGCAAAACCCAAATGTATGGTAACTACACTAGAGCAGGAATGGTAGAATTTTTTGAAAACTTAAGACTTGTCAAACTCTTTTGTTTTTAATTATGTCCAAAGTTTTACAGTTGACTTGCGTATCTTGAAAAAATGCTGACATTCTGCAAATATCTACTGCAGTCTGTAGGTTGAATCGAAGGAAAATGCCAGAAGTCATTTAACAGAACTTGATAAAGTTCATATTTGAGTGGGTAAAATGCTCTAAAATCTTCCTCTCCAGAGCAGATAGGCAGATAAGTGGAACAGATTCTGATGCTTTGCTTATCTTTTGATATCCCTTTTGTATTGAATTTAGAAAAGCAATCCTCCTTTGTCTTTCTTTCCTTTTTGGGGTCAACAGAAACTTGTTTGCAAAGGCATGAAACAGTGATTTTCATAAGCCATGTAGAGTGCTATGTTCAGTGTCATCAAATTACTTTTTCTTGTATGCACATCACCCTAACTTATCTGGTTTTCCCTTAGCATGAAATTATGTTCTGTATAAATTTATGAGCTCTGAGGGGAAAATTTCACTGTGCTTAACAATATTCTACTCAAAGTCTTCACTACAATAAGATATTCTAGATTAAACTCAGTAAAACTTTGTTTAAGTTGTATGTACAGCCCGTTTGTCACGTACTGTTAAATTTATAATGATTATATGTAAATGTCATTTTCTTCATATATAACTGTTTGATTTCTCCATACAAATGCTTTTTCATTTCACAAGAAAGATGTTTTCTGTATAAACAGATAGAATTTCTGTTGAATGAAGCACTGTGATCAGAATGCTTATTTACCAGGAAAACAAAATCTCTGAGGTTTTTTGCCACACCATTAATCTAAAATAAAGAAATGAGCAGTTTATAATATGAGCATCAATGAAATTATATGGGCTAAATAAAGTTGTTGAGAAATATAATAATAGATAATGCTTCCCAGGGAGAAAATCACACCATGTGAAAGAATATTTTATTTTCTTGAAACTGCTTTTGCACGTGGACTGCCTATACACTCCTTAAGATGCAAACGTGTCAGTA
>VWZG01006594.1:2155-127710 GCA_013396735.1 Grallaria varia
TGCTTATCTTTCTTGCAATTGACCTGGTAAAATGAGGAACTGTAACAGAAAGAATAGTGTGACTCTTAAAAATTTCCATATATTTCCTAGGTTTATTCATTTGCTAGGAATTCCAGCCTTCAGCGGCAGTTTATTTTGGTTAGAATATCATGTTGCAGAAAGTGACTACTAAACCAAAAACTTAATATTCTTTTCAACTGATGAGTGCTCATGCACATGATGGTTTTTCATCATGTTCCTTTTGCGAGTGAAAGCAGCAAAGGGTTAAATTCTTCTCATTTACACTGGGAATAGCTACCATGAACACGTACAAAATAATCAAAAAAGAATTTTTAACTCAATGACCCTGTTAGATTATCAGTTCTGTGCAGATCTCAGTAATAGCCCAAATAATAAATGCTAGCTGCTTTACGTTAAGCGATATTTGGGAAGGGGATGGGGGGGTGGGGGGAGAAGAGAAAACAACTGCAGAAAAAAAAAATCCCCAAACTATTTTGTGAGAGTGATTTATGATCTGTATCCTTCACAGTCATGGAAAAAACTTCCAATTGACATTCCACACTGCTTGTATAAATCTTTCCTACCAGACAACTATGTTTGCTTTCAGAAACATCTTCAACTAATCTTGATTTCAAATGGCACAGATATAGCTGAGAACAAAATTAACAGCAGTCCAAAAAACACCATAGAATTTTTACTGTGGTGCAAGAAGTGCACAATAAATGTGCCCATCTCAAAGATCCCCAGAATGGAGGAAAAAGTACTTCAAGGCTTTGTTCTACTAGCTAACTGCTGGGATTATAAAAGAAATCAAAAAACACAGAGCTGAGAACCCTATTAACCTGACAAACACCCAAACCATTTTTGGTGCAATTACTGGATGATGCTAACCAGTGAGGGGTCCACTACAAGTGTATGAAGCAACAATTTGATTCCCAATAGGGCAATAGTTCCTCATGCAACTTTCTATAGAAGAACCAATTATGGTGGCTGCCTGCTCCAGATGTTCCCTTCTTTGTATCACTTCTCTCCTAAGTGGGATCTGAATGCTGTCTGCAGGGGGTTAGCAGGGGTGCAAACAGCATCAAGAAAACATTTCCACCCTGCAGTTTCTGGAAATCACAGAATCCAACCACCTAGTCTAGGAATTTAGGAACAAGTTTCTCCAGAGAGATTTTACATCCCTTGACCTGAGCTAGAGATCAACAATGCACTTAAGCTCCCACATAGGAATATTCATCTGGGAGCCGTATGGTTAGTACAGTTTTACATGTCATTCTTTATATCATATGTCCAAATAAAAAACAGAGCATGAAAGAAAAATCACAGGATCACGTTTGCAACTGTCCTTCCAGGTGAAAGAACTGATGACTTAAGAATTCTTATAGGATACGTTAGGATTTCCCTTCCCATTTATGACAGATATAAATGGAATCATATAATCATTTGGGCTGAAAAAACCCAAACCTTTAAGATAATGAAGTTCAACCATCAAGTAACGAAATACAGGATTTCTACTGTAACTGATTTAACCTTGTCTTTGGAATTCAAAGCTTCTTGGGAGAAGGTGACAGTTCAGGCAAATTGTAATAGGCATTTTTAACTATCAGTGGTTAATCACTCTACATTCAAAAGCAACTGTTAAACACAAATTGAGAAATGAGGCCTAGAATTAAAATTCTTTTGGAACACACGATTTTGCTCCAAGGTACTTTATTTCATAAATAAAGGTTATTCTGTTACACTGCAGAGCTACATCATGCATTGGGAGGAAATTACTGGGAAATTTCAAGTGGCATGCCTGACAAAAAGCAAGAATGAATGATTTTAGGTACAGTTCAAGCATTAATTAAGCCTGTCAAAGCATAAACATGGAGATTTTAACTACAGCCTTCTGCATGGCACCTGCTAAGCTGCGAAGCTGAACTCAGTAGAATAGCCTACGGAGACCAGAAATGTATGTATTCTGTCAAATAAATGACAAAGCAGCTTAATTCCTTTCTCTACCTACACACGCTTTATTATGAAAGAGAAGAGGGCAATTACTAAATTTACAGAGAAAAGTACTGGAAAAATACATTTAATTCTTAAATTACACCCATCCTATCTACCATCAGCTATAAATCTTTATTTATCTGATAGATGTATGGGGCTGTGTCATTTTGAATTGATGTCAGCTGTGAATCAAAGCTGTACTGATTCACACTAGCCCTCAGTATCCTAGCATTTTGTGCTCAGTTTTTAATCACACCCTGACATCTAGAAAGTCCCATGCAGAGATGTGGATTTCACAATACTGGATGTCACGCATCTGTGATGGAAATTGCTCATTTAAAGAGGGTCTTGGTGGATCTAGCATAACAATTGTCAGTATTACTAATACACTGAGATTATCTATTATCATGTTATTTTATTATTGTATTGGTTTTCTATATCCTTATTTATAGTGCTATGTATAAAATGGACTAAAATAATTTAGTTTAATGAGTTTAACCCAGAACACACTATGTAGGAAGGCATTTACTGTGGCACAAGTGATCTTCTTAAGTCACTGTGTGAACTTTCTACTTTAGCTTATCTATGGAAATCTCTTTTTATAATTTTAAGTGAGGTAAAGAGTAGAAATATCTTTTTATAGTGCTGGCTTTTGCAGAGGAGGCAGTTGCTCCTTCACTGTCATAGTCACAGATATGGAATAGCTCGGGGCACTCTGAGTTCCCTCCAGGGAGATGCAGAAATAAACACTGCCTGCCCTTATTTATGAATTCACCATTAAACAAATGTAACAAATGAAAGGATTCAACACACCGTTCATTCCAAGTGGCAACTGGCTTATAAAATGCTAATAAATGCATTCTGCTGTGTAGCTTTGTACCTGTGACACAAAAAAAATAGCAACTGCAATCTTAAGAGGTCTCAAAATCTTCTGTTCTGATTCAACTTTTATGATTATCTTCAAGCACTGTAAAAATACTGGCATACAAAGAAATTGAACTGATGAATTGTATTACAAATTATTTATAGATCCAAAGGTCATAAAAACCATTATTGTATAAATGTGACTGACATGGTTACAAAGGCCACAGTTAATACTCAGCCATGCAAATTTAAAGATTCTCATACAATTTGTGAGAAAAAGTGGAAGTTTACTTGCTGAATATTATCAGTATGTCCCCAGCTACAGTAGTTTTCTAAAAACTACATTTTTACAGCCTTCCTCTGATTCTCATGACACAGAGATACTACACAGTTAACCTCTTTGGCAGCAAACATACAATGCACCTGTTAAAACTGAAGCATCTATTTGGGAACAGCATAGAGGATTGCTGAGGATATGACTGTTAAATTCTGATACACTGTCTTGTGTCTGTTGGGAAAATTTTTGAGGAGTCTTTGAAGTTTTCTGGGAACAAACTGACAAAAGTTGCCATTATAGGCCTATTGACCAACACTACAGGATGGCAACCATGGCAAGCAATAAAAGTACAACTCCCTTCTTTTACAGAGTGGGCTTTCCTCCTTTGTATCAGAATATTGCAATTTTTGATAATGAGTTAAAAACTGCAATGAGGACCATGTCTGTGGTTTGATATCACTGCAAAATCCATACTTAGGCAAGTGACCAGCCTCTGGTGGACCTTTGTTCAAGGATCATATCATATAACACAGGTATGGCTTGAAAAAGTCCTACTGGTATCCATCAATTAGAATAGTCAATTCCAATAGCTACAAGTACCACTGAGTACCAGACTTAACAAATTGTGCTGGGTTTGCCTGGCATACAGTTAATTTTCTTCACAGTGGCTGGAATGGGGCTGTATTTTAGATTTGTGCTGACCACTGTGATGATAATATAGAGATGTTTTTGTTGTTACCGAGCAGGGCTTACACAGAGACCAGGCTTTTTCTGCTTTTTGTACTGCCACATGGGCAAGGGGGATGGGGGTACTTGTAAAGCTGGGAGGAGACACAGCCAGGACAGTTGATTCCAACTGACCCAAGGAACACTCCATACCACATTGTGTAATCCTCAGTATATAAAACTGGGGGGAAGAAAGAAGAAGGTCGGGGATGTTCAGAGTGACAGTGTTTGTGTTCCCAACTAACCATTAGGCAGGATGAAGCCCTGCTTTCCTGAAGATACCTGAACATCTTCCTGCTGTTTGAAGCAGACAAACAATTTCATTTTACTTATTAAACTGTCTTATCTCAACCCATGAGGTTTCTTACTTTTACCCTTCCAATTCTCTCCCCAGTCCCTCTGGTGAGGGAACAAGCAAGCGACCACATTGTACTTGGTTGCTGACTGGGATTCAACCACAACACAAATGTGTCCCTGGAAAAAACTGAAAACATCCTTTACCTGCAGCTGAAGAAAACTAGCTTAACTTAATGTGTGAGAGCAGAACTGAATACCTTACCTCCCCAGCTCTTACTCCTGCAGTTGCTGGCCTGACCATACTAGAGAAGTCCAACTCTAATCACAAGCTTCCATGATAAAACCATAGCACTTGTGTACACCATACAAAAAAGTCTAGGCACTGGCTGTTACAGATTAGTATTACACTCCATGTGAGGTGAAGCAAGTTCCTGGAAGACTCACTAACAAGTGGCTTGTATGCAGAATTTTAGTAAACCATGGCAAGACTATCTGGAGTTCTGACACACTGCAGCGAAAGTATTAATGGAAAGAGATTATGTGAGATAAGAAAAAATGGTCTAAGGACTCAATTTATACTCATCCTGAATATTCACTCATTTCCTGATTAATTTAAAGCACTGATATCAACTGGCAACTTTTTGGATCAATGGACAAGGAGTACCTGGTTTCAAACAAAGAAATCTGTAAACCCAGAAACCTTTTAAGATGAACAACTGACCAAATGTATGTCTTTGAAGAAAGCAAAGGATTCTTTCCACTCCCTGAGAACAAGCAAGGAGTTTGAGGCAAATGAATTGACTCAAAACATCATGTCTCCTAAGCCAATTACCTCTATCAGGACTAAATGTAAGGATAAAGTATACAGAACTGAGAAAACACATACTAAAAATCACAGTACAAAGAGGCTTTTGAGATTCCAGATGTTTTAAATTTTCTGTGCATTTAAAGGGCAAAAAAAAATAAAACCTGAAATAGTTATCAATGTTTCACTTCCAAACCTGAAATTTATTGCAAAAGTTTTGCTGGTATGTGTTTAAGAGTTACTTTGGGAAAATGCCAAAAATAAAAGATCGTCTGCAAAGATACCTATTGAATAATTAAAAAAAAAAAGCTATAGAGTGGGAATTTTCCCTAGGATCACCAAGCCAAAATCCTTAGGGTAAGGTCAGGAATTGAGATAGCTGTTTCTTGACCTTAGACATTTATATTTTGGTATGACTGTGAAAAAGAGGAGATCTGATTAGCTACTAGAAATACCACAGCTGCTGCTAAAATGCTTAATATTGCCATAGGCTGTGATTAATCCCAGATGAAAAACTCACAGTCTTTGCCCATTTCTTCTCTTTGATTATTCACTTGTATTTGTTTTACAGCAACTGAGCTGCCATAGTATCTGAGGTTGAAAAACTTGCATTTGGATGGGATTAATTTTACACGTATCTGCAGACACTGCTACTTAGTACACATTTGCCTACACAACCCCAATCTCTAACTGGAGGCACGGTAGAAAACAAAATAGCACTGTCAAAGACAAAGCAACACAGCAGGGTAATAAAATGCCTTTTCCTAATTTCTTACAACAGTGGTTTTCATGGTCTTCCCCACCAGGCCTATTTCTTCCAACTCAAATGCCTCACAGCTCTTTGCTATTCTACCCGGAATTCTTTTTGCCTTTTGTAATGCAGGAACAGAAAGGGAGGTTAGGCAAAATCAGAGTCCTCTAACAGCAACCTGAAATTCATTACATGTAAAGATAACAGCCTTTCTTATGATATATTGGGATACATTTTAATGGGTACAAAAATCAGAAGTATGGTGATAAAGATATTTTCTAATCTAGAAGGAATTACATCACGCTAAAGAATATCTGAAATTATCTATCTGTAGTCCTAAGATTTGTCACTTTGTTATCTTGGAGTAAGTCTTTTAGAGCCAAAAAAATTTTAAATTAATTGACAGGTTTTAACAAGTGATGATATTTTACAGCTACAGAATAACAATCTCCAATTTAGTCATATCCTTTTCTGCAAGAGAGGAATCTGTCTACATTTCTTGAAGATGAAACAAGGATGTTAGGAGAATTAGGATTTAATACAAGGCACATGGTCATGTGGAGCAGACACGACCCTCCACAGCTTCTGAAAGTCTTGTGAACACATCAGGTACTCTGCAGACTGGCACCATAAGGAGATGTAGAGGAAATTTCCCCAGTTGTCTATCATGAAGCAATGCTTTGGGCATCCTGACACTTCGTTCTGAAGACAGTGCAGCTTTTACACCATACATGTGACAACTTCCAGGACAATCTCTTTTGATGCTGAGCTTGTTCTCTACTCCAGCTTGGGAAAAGTTGCAGGGAAAGTTTTCTGTTTGTTTTAATTTTTTAACAGAAAACAGTAACTAAGTAACATTTATCCAGCTTGTAAGATTCTTTTTCTCTGGCAGAGCACTACATGGTTTATGTTTTTGGTCTCTTTACTGCATTCACGGGTTTTTTCAGTGGCTGGGTTTTTTGAGTGGAGAAGGCTTGGTGTGGGTTTGGTTTTTCTTTGGTGGGATGTATTTTTTTCCAAGTTGTAGCATTATTTCTAAAGTGACACTGTCATACAAAATCCCTGCAACAAATGCCTGTCACCTCATTCTCTAATGTTTGTACACTTCCTTGTTCTCATGTATTTGAGAAGATGTGATAGCCTATTTCAATGTTAAACTCAAGCTAAAAGAGTTACAACTCTGAATTTGGTCACTGTCTGCTATACAGAGCTTTTAACAAGGAAAAACAGGAGCTGTACCAGTGTACACTTTTCCTAGTGTTCATGATGCCTTAAATAGTAACCAGTTAATCATGGTCTTATAAGCCTATTTATAATTTTGGTACTTATTAGCAATAAGTCCAGCTTAGTTTCTTGATTTTTGATACTGTATCTTCCTTCTCACTATAACTCCTTTTACTGTTATTTTTATTAGTTCTTAGGGTAACTTTAAAATTAGAATGAACATACGCAAGGAAAAATTAAATCTTGGAGAAAAGAACCACTCACTCTTGTGAGATCACAACACTAAATTTCAGCCTACTGAGCAGAGAGCTTTTTTAGGTTGTATGTGGCAGATACACCTCACTATCCTCACAGAATATCCTATAAAATCCAGTACCGATTAAAGCAGTAAGGTTTCTACAGGAGTTAAAGAGAACTCTAGAGAAATCCCTTTAAACACTAATAGCCATTCCATAAAGCTCTACAGGGCTGTATAAGTACTTTTAAAGTGCATTGCACTTGCAGTTACGTATTTCCCATTCAAAGCAGGAGGATATGACTAACTGCAAAGATCAAAATATCCAGCCATGTGACAACTTTCAAGAAGCAAAGCCATGTTTTATTCCCAGTCATTTTCAAGCAGGAAGAAGCAGCACTCAATCAAGTGCTAAGCACTGCTGAAGGCTCACATCTGCCTGTGCACACACGGATTACTGCCCACATGCAGAGAAATGCAGACCAAATTTTGCCCAAAACAAGACCACTATTAGACCCAGCAATTTTAATAACATGGCTCTGGAGAATCTTTATTATTTTTGGATCCCACAACAAATCTCTTCAAGAAAACAAACTTGTGCACACACCTACACAGATCAAGCACTGCAAGAGAAACTGGAATGTGTACTTGGACACCTGATTATGGTTACAGTACATCCAAGCAGGTTTCTTGATACTGATGACCAATTCCTCATCAGCAGTCTATCAACTACATGTAATAGTGAAGACAGACATTGGATGATGATCCATTGGTAACACTACTCTGCAACTTCCAAAGATGTCCAGATAAAAGCAGTGAAGTAGGCTGCATCAAAAGAAGTGTGGCCAGCAGATCGAGGGAGGGGATTATTTCTCTGCTCCACTCTCGTGAGACCCCATCTGGAGTACTGTGTCCAGCTCTGGGGCCTCCAACATAAGAAACACATGGACCTGTTGAAGCAAGTCCAGATGAGGATCACAAAGATGGTCAGAGGGATAGAACAGCTCTTCTATGCAGACAGACCGAGAGAGCTGGAGTTGTTCAGCCTTGAAAAGTGAAGGCTTCAAGGAGACTTTACTGTGGCCTTTCAATGTTGAAAAGTGGGCCTGTAAGAAAGGTGGAGAAATATCTTCTTTTTTTACTACGACGTCTGTAGTGACAGGATAAGGGGCAGTGATTTTAAACAAAGAGAGGGTAAGTTCAGATTGGACATAAAGAAATTTTTCAATGATGAGAGTGGTTATCCAGAGAAGTTATGGATGCCCCATCCCTAGAAGTGTTCCCCATCCATGGAAGTGTTCAAGGCCAGGCTGAATGGGGCTTTGAGCAACTGTTCTAGTGGAAGGTACCCCTGCCATGGCAGAAGGATTGGAACTAGATGATCCATTAATGTCTTTCGCACCCAAACCATTTTGAGTCTGTAGTTCTATGAAATTGCCCTCTACCTGCAGATATGCAATTTATATTTACCAATGAAAACACTTGTAAAACTCACTGAAAAACTAAATATCTTTTGTCTGAAATACATAGGCAAATCAGTATAGGAGGGCCCTTCAAGCTACCCTATCAAGTGTTTTAAATAAGATCACTATTGTACTTCTACAGTCACAAGGCTGGGTACATATATTGTCTCTGAAATGCATCCACTAACACATTTAGTCACTTAGCTTCTAATACCCACATGACAGCAGGTGTATCCCTTCACTGAAAGGGTAGGAAGTCTGCAAACAGCTTGCCTGACTGCTTGAAAGAAATATATTATTAATAGATTTTAGAAAGATGCATTATTTCATATATATATATAGGCAATAAATCCTAAAGACAGAATGAAACTGACAGAAAAATGAATTGGATCCATGATCAGAAAACTACTCTGTGTCAGATTATGCAGCCAACTGCTAGGACCTCTGTCACAGCATTTTACTCTGCTCAAAATGCATTAAACAAAGCAGTTAGGAGAAACAAGACAGAATTAAAAGAAAGGACTCGGAGGTTCCATATGGAAACTATACAGATTTCTAATATGGAAAATTGAGCTGCAGTATCTTACTAATTTCTTTTTTAACTTACAGTAAAAAATTTATTTTGTATGCAAGAATGAAGAAACAACACAAAATATGTACAAGGTCAAACAATCAGTGCACTTAATTTATGCATTGTAAATAGTGTGGTTATTTTAAAAAATTGGTCAAAGATTTTTTGTATTGCTTTGTTTTTAAAGGAAAGTCCTAATTTTCTAAGCATCTGAGAAATAACAATAAAAAAAGTCCTTTAGACAGTAGCAAAGAAAAACTAAAATATAACAACAGATTTTAGAGTAATCATAAATTGCTATCATAAATATATGATGAGTTACCGGATAGCCATTTCGCCCTGGTAGGCCCTGGTTGAATGAGATGAAATGGTATGACAAACATTAACAACACAGTCATGACATATGACATAACAAACATGCAGAGTACATTACTAGTAAATTATAATTTGCATATTGCTTGTTTTTTATATGTGATGATATTTCAAACCAATAAATATGACATAGGTACCACACAGAGAAGAAATGAGGCTTTGGCAGTGGAAATGATATGTTTTAACTTAAATAAACTCTCTCATTAAAAGACTACTGGCTACTTCTGATGCTCACTGAAATTTCACTTTTTATGAAGAGAACTATCCATGTAGACTAAAGGGCAAGTTTAGTGGTTAGGTAGGAGAGTATTAGCTGCCACTAGAACATAGGTGCCAAAGAAGAAATTTGAGATTGCTCAAAAAGATCACAAAAAACGTTGAAATCCTCAACCTCTGACGGCTATTACGTGTGACACTCAGTAGTCATGTACAAGGAAAATAAACAGAGCTCTGCAGCAGACTTTGAAATAAAACATGCACCTAATTCCATACAGTGTTATGTATGATATACAAATATTTTATATTTTAAATGAAAACTATTACCACAGTCTCCCAAGTGAAAATAATAATTAAGTTCACAACAGTTGTCCCTAGCCAGTGCCTACATAAATATAAAAGTGAATTAAGAAGACATATTACACTTTTTTAATGCCTTTTAACAACTTAAATCCTTACTGCCTGTCAGCAAGGTGAAGTCTTGCAAGTTTTGAGTGTGAAACTTGTAATTTAAAGTCAGACACTTCTAAAATTATTAAGTTTTGGAACCTATTTTGGGTTTGTGCTAATATTGCCACAAGCAAGACTTTTTTTGTGGGATTTTTTTAAGATGTACCTCTACTGAAACAGTGAGGAGCTGAAGTTAAAGACATTCATAATGAGGCACATAGTGACCTCTTGCCATGTTGCCTTGCTACAGAAAAATAGCTCATGTAATGATTTATGCTTGTTCATTTTTTTCACAGGATGACTGCAAAATGAATTGGGGAAACCAGTGTTTCTTTCAAATAAACAGCATCATTATGCATTAAGCTTGGCTTTTCATTGATGGCTTGTTAAATGAATTTGTCAGTATACATTGCTGAGCACATGGTCCAGATCTTACAAGGATAAGTAATATCACCAGTAGGTGTATACAGTTTACAGTAAAACCATTAGGACACAGCAGGAATTCAACAGATTTATTCATGATTCTTGAACATGCATGTAGCATGGGATAGACAGATAACATGGTCTTGAAATTGGTGTGGAAATACTACATCAATTCATGAAGAAAACATAGAAGTCTGCAAACTGTAAAAGAAATACTGTTTCAATGGTCACACTATTATACTGTAATGATGAACATGGATGGCATGACAAATACAAATGTTTCAGATACATGTGCTCAGTCCTGTCCTTCAAGAAGACTTTTGACCTACTCTGGGAATATACAACAAATAAAACAAAAGATAAACTAAAAAACTCAAGCAAAAACAACGACAAAACTCTAAGAGAGATAAGCTGTTCTCTTACAGGAAGAGTTAGCACAAGATTCAAACAACGTACTAAACTGAATGGTACTATTTACTATTAATTTTATATATACACTTACTGGCTTCAGTAGCAATTACCATGAAATGAGCTGGACAGCCTGCATGCCTCCAAGGAACAGGCAGGCAGCTTGTACCTCAAGACTTTCTGGCAAATGCAGAGGAAGCTACCAACCAACAAAAGCGGATAGTCCAGTCTGGACTTAAGATAGGATACACACACATTTTTATACTGCAGTAAAAGTATCTGTTTTCAAGTCACAAGCAAAAGGAACATAACATACTTACATGGAATGGTGATCCAAATGGCTATCTGGAGTGCTGAATATAAAGCTTTATTGTTTTAGAGACTTTTTTTCTTAAGGAACTTCCTGATTAAATTATTCAGCTCCAAGATACTTTATTGTAAAAATACCAAAATTCCCTCTTGATTAGGCATGAACATGTATCATCATATATCACAGTGATAACTTAACAGGGTCTAAGAGATTTCTCCCTGATTCTGGAAGAACCAACAATGTGTCACTGTACTTACAGGAGGTCCTGTGGGGTGGGGAAGAGGGAAAGAGGGTAAAAAAAAAGAGAGAAAAGAATATGTAAGCTTATGAAGATACTAAAGAAAGACACATATGAACAAAGTCAAGCACAAGGCCTCAGGATTGTCAGTGAGCAGCACTGCTAATACAGTGTACACATTTCCCCATGCAAGTTATCTTGAGCTTTGGTTGTGCTCTCAAACTTGTAAATGTGACTACGGCTTAAATGCATGCACTTACCTTACCAATTCTTCAATTACAGTAATGCAATCTTATGAAAATTGCTTCTCCATCCATTCCCATGCAATTTCATGCCAGTCCAAAAATACCAGTCACAGACTACAATTCATTTTGTCAGATGCCACAGAAAGCATATTTAACCACATCACCAGTTTCAGTCAACCTCACAGTTGGCATTTGATCACAGCTTGGCTGCAAAAATTCACAAAGTACCCTTGGAATTTAACCTGGGCATCTCGTCAGGACATAACACGTACCAGCATCTTCCAGCTATCCAACTTTGCTTGTGAGGGGAGGTTTTAGTGGCCACCTGACAGTGCTGAACTTTGTTTTCATCGCCTTCCTCTCTCAAGGCACACATATAAAATGCTCCCCATTAAAATGTCACACTTTGTGAAGTGATATTTGCACATTTTTTCAATTATTTAGACCTCAAAGACTTTTGTATAGCAGTCCTTGGAAACATTATCCGAGGGCCACAAATCAAATCTACTATTTCAGTCTTATTAAGCTGAGCAGCTGCAGCTCCCAAATCAATGGCATTTCATTAAGCTTTTATGCCTCTCTCTAATTTCTGAATAAAGTGAAGTGCAAAAGTAGTATAAAACAGCAGCAGCTGTACTTTGAGATCGCTTTTAATATTGACAGCCTTTTCATTTTAACAATGCAATTTTTATTGTCCAGCAACTAAGGTAATTTCTTTATCCTGGCAAATATTCCTAAACAGCATTTTAAGGTGCAGGTCTGTTTTTAAACAAGAGAGATCAATTTCCTGTATTAATAGTTTAATATGTGTTTATTTGAGATGTAAAATGAATTGACAAGCATCCCACAAAGTAATTGCCAGGATCATTTGTAACTCAATCTTCAACCACAGAATTTTCTTCTGCATCACATACTTTCTTTGAAGTAACTACTAAGCCAACCCTAAATGGAAACACCAAGGTGACTTGTATCAACCTTTGGCAGGGCTTGGCTTCAGTTTTGTGATTCAGGGAGACACAGAAATAGTTCTTAAGAGCCAGATAAATTATCATATACATAGATAAGAAAGGCTACAAAATATTTACAAAGATCAAGCTGATTGGAAGATTTTCCTAGCTGGCAGATTAGACAAGAGAGACTAGAAATGCTCATTTTCTACTGCATCACCTCCAGAATGTTTACCTTGATGAAAAATTCAATCCCACAAGGTAATCAACAGTTTCAATTCCTGTGGATGTCAGCAGGAAGAGACGCTTCGCACCTCACAACTTTGTGTCAAATGAAATTTCAAGCTACACACCACCATCAGAATTTTATCAACAGCAACCTCCCTTGTACAGGGTAACGAACCAACAAATGATTTTTTCTTATTTCATCTAGAACTTAACTGCTATTCATTTCTAGTAAACAACTTCTCTCATTCCATCTACTTATCACATGATTTCCCCAAGTACATTCTTGAAATACGAGATTTTGTTTCATTCTTTATTTCCTTAGGAAATTTTTTACCTCAAACCAAGAGAGTCTGATGTAACACTGACAGTACTCCAGCTACTGACTTACATGGAGTTATTCTAACTTGTGCAAGTGTGAGAAGACACTTAAATGGCTCAACAATTACAAATGTGTTACCAAAGGTACCATGTCAAGTGTTATGACATGTGCCTACAAATTAATGATGCCCAAGACTAGAAGAGTATCTGGAAGGCCAGATATATGCCAAGGGTCACCGTTTCTTTACCAGAGAAGTTTCAGAATTCTCTTTCAGAGCACACATGCAATACAACTGAAAATGAAGGCATGCTGTATATGCATCCTCACAAAAATGTAAGACATCACATAACAATGGATCTCATGAAACTGAAAACTTACCTGTCTCTCCTCTTCTTCCCCGCTTACCTCTTTTCCCTGGAGGACCTAAAAAGAAGATGGTGGATTGTAATTTTTTTCTTGAAATTACATATAGACTATTATTTTTGGGGGATGTAAAGGCATAAGAGTTATGTATTACATGAAGTTCAGAGACTTTGGCTGAGCAGGGGTTTACCCAAATAAGACTGAGGAAGTTGGAGATAAATTTGACGGCTATGTTACCCACTATAGGCTCTCTGAAAAAAGGCTGAGAGAAACTTTGGATGTCATCCAGTTTGCCCCTCTTTCTCAAGGAAGAAGTTAACCACATCTAAATTATTACTTCAACTTCCACAGGCTTTTTTTTTTTTTTTTTTCTCCCCAGCATTTCACTTTTCTAGCAAGTGGAACATTTTTCTTTATGTCCAACTTGCTGCACTGAAGCCCATCAATTCATGTGCTTTCCAGCATGAATGACAGAAAAGAAACTGCCCCTTTTCTCAAAAAGTCTTTGTATTCCTCAGAATTGCTGCACTCTTTCAATCATCTTAAAGCAAACACACCATGGGACATTAAGTTTTATTCAAGTCTAAAGATTAGTATTTATTTAGAAGATCGAATTTCCTAGAATATGCTTTCAGCCTCCATCTGAAAACATGCAAGATATGAAGAAAGCATCATCTGACTTGCCATCCCCCAAACATTCAACAACAGTGTATGTGTATGTGTTATAAGACACTGTCCAAGGTGCTCTGGCCCCAGTTTATATTTTTTAGCCATAGCACAATGGCCTAGTCACTGTATGCTTTTTGCTAAGAAACCTTTACTTCTCGTTGTCCTTTCTCCACAAATATTTACATCTGATGCCAACTCTAAAGAAAAGGAAGAATTCTTTTTTGCCCCTCATTTCTGCCTTCAATATCCTTTTCTAAAAACTGCAGACATCAGACGTCAGACTGCAGACATTTGCCCTTCTTCTTGGTGATCCTGACATACTGTTCCTGAAAATGCAAGGAAAGTACACTTGCACTTCTGCTTGTATAGCTTGGAGGAGACGCAGCAGCTGCGGGGATGACACAGAGTACTGAAATGCGGCTGCTCTGAAAACAGAACCACAGGCGGGACTCCCAAAGCTGCTGAAGAGAGGCAAGTGCACAGGTGGAATTTCCAAAAGCAGCGATGTGTGCAGGAGCACAAGTACCTCTGCTGTGTCTGTATCTCACCATTGGTAATAGATATTAGATGCACAGGTGGTTTTGTGCAAATAGTTCAGCAACTGTCTGCTACTTTAAAATCATCTGAACTATTGTTACATAGCTTTTAAATAGCTTTGCACTACATATTTGCAACAACCTGGCTTAAAAGGCTAAGATGCTGAAAAGCAACATTAGTGATACAATTTCAATATATATGTGAAACAGTATTAGTTTCCCAGGAAAATAAAATATTATTGATGTAAAAAAGAAAGGAAGAAGGGAGAAGGGAGAGAGGAAAAAAGAAAAGAACAAAGAGGAAAAAGAGAAAAGAAAAAACTGAGAAAACATAAAAGAGGAAAAAGGAAAAAGAAAAGGAAAAAAGGGGGAAAAAAGAAAAGGAAAAAGAAAAAGGAAAAAAGAAAACAAGAAAAACAAAAACAATAAAGAAAATCAGCTCTTGTCTTGAAGATAGAGAGGTTTATTCCTATCAGATCATTACAAATCTGACTAAAATCCTTTTTCCTCCTGTTTTAATAATTGTGGTAGTGACATAATGCAACACAAGTTTAAGACAACAATATTATACAAAGCAAGAATGGCATAGTTTAACCATACTTAACAAAACAAAAATATTTTGGTATTACGAAAAACAGCAGAAGTGTCACATCAGGATGGGGAGAACCTTGCAACTTCCTCCTGAAACACTCCAGCCTCTGGAAGAGATACCTATGGAAACTTCTTACACAGGAAATGGCATGTTTCAGACATAGTAAGTTTCTATAAACACCTCTTCTCCCCTCCCAACTAACACAAACTTTTCAGGGTCCTTCAGCATGTACATAGCCCTGCAGGGGCTAGTAGCCTAGTGGAGATTTCCTGAGCTGACCCCAATCTTCCAGCACAGCTGTGCAGCAATTTGGGCTCATCATACACACGCATGTGCATGAGAAACTTAAAAGGTAATGCCATTTCATTCAGCATACAGCAATAATATACTGCTAATAGGGTGGTAATATTTTATTTTATTAAACTTTAACTGTGCCATAGGTGCGCACATGCACACACACAAACCAGTCTACTACTAAGTTTCCTTTTGAGAAAGGAACAGAACTTTGAGACTGAAAACTTCAGCTACAGACTGGCAAAAGACATTAAAGTCACTAACAGAAAACCCTGAAGGTCACTTCAAGCTGTGAATTTTAGGAAGGAATGGAATTTGTCCACAGAGCACTAAGTTGCCAGTTTAGTAGCTGTGTACAGTGATGGCAAACAACAGACTCCAGTTCAGCTATCTCCTCTGTGTTGATCCCTTCTAAGCCATTATTCAAAGATTTTTAGATTTAGGTGTGTGAATCACCAGAAAAAATTATTGTAATTATTGTATTTCCAAAGTAACCTCACTACTGAGGTTAGGAAAATTCCTCTGGACTTAGAGTATTAATGAAAACTTATTGCCACCCCTGACCATCAGCCCAACAGTTTCTAAGGCCCACAGAGCAATGTGTATCACTTCTCCCTCTCATTAAAAGCTGTTTTGATTTCTGCACTATCCAAGTCTCTGTCAAGGTGGTACCATTTGCGAAATTCATAAAAATTGTGATATGAGAGATGGATCTTGCTTACTTTTACAAGGTTTTGGTGACCATTTGAGGAAAGAGTTTTTATGTATTTATCTATGTAGTTACTTTTTACCAACACACACTAATTCATTTTAAACAGTTAATCACAGACGGTTTCAATTCACAGAAACACTAATGTTGACATTTATGGTCATCACTAGATGACTCACTACTTCAGAAAGTACAAAAGCTTTCATATTTCACTGAATAGGCTGCTTTCTCTAAATCTTAACTGCTAGCATCATCCGTAGCTCCAAGATTTTCAAGTTATCAAAACCCTGGGCATTTTTCTATAAATATTAGTTTTCCATCTGTCTGTAGTTTTTTATCTTTGCACTAATTGGAGGATTTGGTGGAGACTCATCACAGCATAAGGAGCAGTGAATAAAGTTATACTACAGACAATGTCAGCTTACATCAAGTCCACAGATTTTTACAGCTTGCACAAAACACTCAACGTATGACAGAACTACTCTGAACTTTCTTGCCTGGGGTAAAAAATAGTCTCTCTTTAACAGTATCAGAAACATCCATGATGAATTGAAACCAATCCAGAGTATTTTAAAAGTATTTTGTTTTGAATAATTTTCATATTAAAAATATAAAACTTGGAAGGAAAAATTAAGTTTGAATCTCAGTGGAGTGAGTTGGGTTAATAAAGACTAATGATACTGTACAAGAAGCAAAAAGCTAGTTTATAGTAGGCAACTTTGCCAACACACTGTTTTCCTAAGATCACTACGTTTACCTACAGGTAGTGAGACAGAGTAAAATGCCAGATCAACTTTTAACTTTGTTTCATTTCAAAATATTTGAAATTACTTTTGTCTTCCAAAACCATTTATGAATTTAAGTTTTATGACCAGAAAGCTTAGAAAGGACTTTTTTGCCATTCATGTGATTAAAAAATTCATGCCACTGCTATTCCATATCTATTAAGGGAATTTTGGAATTGAGAAATATTAAAAGTCAGTTGAAACAAAAAGTCAATTACTTATCTGAATCTCTCGAGCACAAAATGACAGCTGCTCAAGAAGTTTTCCCTTTCTTACCTACCATAAGAGACTGGCAAACTATCCACAGTAGACTCGCAAGCCCCACAAATAAACAGAAAAAATCCTACCATCCCACGGAAAATGGACAAAACCACCTGTATTCTCTATTCACCTGCATTCTCTATTCACCTGTATTCACCTTGTTCTTTGTATTGATGTATTTACAACAAACAAATTCTACATTTCAAAGCAGCAGACTGGGAAAAAAAAAAAAAAACAAAAACGCAAAAACCCACTACACTGAGTGGGTGAAATCAAGAGTTCCTCTATGAAATGCTTTGCCATTTGGTCATCAGCTTATCTAGAAAGTCAAGTTTGTCCTAATTTTGGAAAGAATTACAGTGGCATTATCGAGTCAAAGGAAAAGAATTTATGCATCCTGGGTTTACCAAACTCCAAAAGCTATTCACCACCACTGCAGCTAGGCGCTCTTACTGCACACCATGCATGAACCTAAGAATAACAGGGGAGTTCAGAATCCTGTTCCCTGTTTTACTGATGCCTAGGACATTACTCACATGTTGTTTGACACACACATATCGCTAATGCTAAAGGTATTGAGCACTCCATGTGTGCACAAGAAGAAAAATACTTTCCTGGCTATTTCAAAGGACATCCATTCCACTAAAAGTTTACAGCAACACAAGATTTTGCTTGTCAAATCAGAAAAATGAACTGACCCAATTACGTTCTCAGAGTAAATCCTGAGCAACCGTATGAAGTCGAATTACTTCAGTATCGTCAGGCATAAAACTGCCAACCTTGCTGAAATAATGTGATTAAAATATCTGGAAGTCAGTTGAATGATGCTAACCAAGCCTCCCAAACTGTTCTTTCTGATGCAACTCTAACGTTGGTAAAATAACTGCTATTGGTTGCATTTCAAGCTCCATCACCTCAAGCTATCAATGGATCCAATCGTCTCCTTTCCACGCCCAGAATACAACCCAGTGCCATAATTTTATCCCACTTTGCATTTCTCCCTGTCAAAGAAACTCAAAAAGGACTTGTAGTACAGCACTGAACAGAGCCAACCCCTCTCTGCTCACAGGGAGAGGGCTGCTTCCCCAGCAAAGTGGCACCTCTGCTTTATAGCTGTAGGAGCACCAAGTGACAATGCAGGCCAGCACTGCAGGTACACAGCAGAGAAGAGCAGCAGCTCTGAGCCTAACACCACCTCCTGTGACACATGCATGCCACGAGCAGAGCAGCTTGTGACTCCAGTCAATGCTGTGTGACTAAAGGCCCCATCCCGCTAGTCTCCCTCCTGCCAGGATGGTCACCAGATCCAGCAAAGAGCTGAGCACTCACCCAGCAGATATCTCTCTGGGCAACATGAGATTCAACAGACATATCCATGGTCCTATCTCTTAGCATTGCCATCACATCCATCCCAAGTAGGGAAGAATAGGAACATTTCTATCTCCAAAGTTGAGCATGTTATTAATGAACACTGCATGGATCTATTCAAGGCTACTTCATCAACCTTTTTTGCTCTTCTCTCTTTTCTCAGCTTTTTAAAGTCATCTAACGCTGGGACTCTTCTCCCACTGCATAATCACTGCACCTGGCATGTCAGTCTTCTGCTTTGTACCTCTGTCTGCGTGGGACAGTCTGCCTGAATTTCCTACCTCATAAAACTATCTATCTCATTTCAAGCCTCAGCTAGATAAATAACATTCATTGTTTCACACACAGTACATCATCTATTTGGCTCACCATGAAACACTGCATTGCAGGACTCGGATACATGTCAGAAGCTATTATGCAACTTGGCTGAGGAAAGGGCAAAGTCAGTCTGTCTGATCCCCACAGCAAAGAAACCTGACCTGCCTAAGTCAGATTATTTGTACCATTTCTGTGCATGCTACATACCATCTGACTAGTGATATCTAACCTAACATTGTTTCACTAATACCAGATACTACTAAGGAAGAATCCCATTATCATTGCTTGTCAAATAGTCAGACCTGCACACACACACATATATATATTCACTGAAACATAGAAAGGCCTGGGTTAGAAGCAACCTTAAAGATCACCTGATTCCAAATCCCCCACGATGGGCAGAGATGTCATCTACCAGATCAGATTGCTTAGGGCCCCATCCAACCTGGCCTTGAACACTCAAAGGAAGCAGCATCCACAGCTTGTCTGGGTAACCTATTCCACCACCCTCAGAGTAAAGAATATCTTCCTAACATTTCATTTAAATCTCATGTTTTACCTTAAAACTGTTCCTTCTTGTTCTGTCACTACCTAAGTAAAAAGTTGTTCTCCCTATTTTCATAAGCCCCCTTTATGTACTGAAAGGCCACAATGAAGTCTCTAAGAGCTTTGTCTACTCCAGGCTGAACAACTTCAGCTCTCTCAGTCTGTCCTCTCAGGAGAGGTGCTCCAGCCTGCTAATCATCTTGGTGATCCTCCTCTGGACTCTCTTCAACAAGTCCATATCCTTGTGCTAATGGTCTCAAAGCTGGATGCAGTACTCCAGACGTGGTCTCGCAAGGGCAGAGTAGAGGGGCAGTTTCCACTCCCTTGCCCTGCAGGCCATTCTTCTTGTGATACAGCCCAGAACACAGTTGGCCTTCTGGGCTTTGAGTTGGTTCATGTCCAGCTTTTCATCTACTATAACCCACAAGTCCTTCTCTACAGGGCTGCTTTCAATTCTAAACACATCTGCCATTGCCCTGACCCAGGTGTAGCACCTTGCACTTGGTCTTGTTTAACTTCATGAGGTTCTCATGAATCCATGTCTTAATCCTGTCCACGTCCCCCCGTCGGGGTTCCTTTCTGTTGTGGCAACTGCACCGCTCAGCCTCGTGTCATCTTCAAACTTGCTGAGGGGGCACTGGGTCTTGCTGTCTGTGCCATTGATAAAGATATCAAACAGCATCAGTCCCAGGACAGAGCTACAAGAGTCAACACTCATCACGAGCCTCCACCTAGACATAGAGATTTGTCCACAGTCTCAAGCTTTCACTCTAATATGACTCCTATAGGAAGAGTCATTCCTGCAGAGCCTGGCAAGAAGCATCTCCCAGGCCTTGGGTTCTCAAGTACTTTTCCAAAAGCAAGTCCTCCTTTGAAGTACTGTCGGTACTCAGAACTCATTTCTATAACTTCTCTAAAGACAGCTTACTTTAAATCTGCAAGTTTAACTGTGCTTCATCCCTCCCACTAGTATCACACTGGCTCACACTGAAATCAAGGGCAAAAATTTCTTATGCAAAACTTAGTACCTTCAACTATAATGTAGAAGACAAGCCTTGAAAAGAAATAGGTACATAAAATTCAGTCCTTGGGTCTGGGTAACCACTGTACTACTGGACCCCTTTCTTGTTTTCCATCTAACATAGAAGTCCAAAGATACTGTCCTTCTTTAACAATTGTAGTAGAGGGTTCACAGTAAACCCTGGGTTTTGAGTATTCCCTAAGCACTGCATAATTTCCACTTCTCTCTCCCTCCAGCTGCATTCCTCAAAGATAAATCTTCTGCCACAAACATATTTCACCTGTTTGGTCCTATTCAGTTCCACACATTGGGAGTGTTTGAAGTCCCCACCAAGCCCACAGATAATAGGATTGAAGCTGTCTGAGGTCTTTGTAAATGCTGCTGGGTTCTGCTCCCAGGGGCTAGATGCTTGAGTTCTTAAGGGATAGTCCCCCTTTAGGTGCTCTGCTGGCTACCAGTTCCCACCCCAGTCTGAAGACTGGGTTCATTAAACACTACGTAAAATATCAGGTACATGTGTCTTCTCTTAATGCCACATTATGAGGTGGGTCAACTGCTTTCTACAGATACCACACATGACCTTATTAACACAGGTAATACATGTGAGAGCAAGTTGTTCTGTCTACAAATCCTCCTCCCACCAGTTTTTTCTCCTCTGTATTTTAACATTATTTTTGTTTTCATGATCTATATGAGTGACCAGCAAAAGTGGAACCACTGGAATACCTAACAGAGCCACAGCACATTTTGTATTATTCTTCATCTTTACATATTCTAACAATTTGGCCATGTCCTCAGCCACAGCTGTAGTTTTAGGAAGGCCTTCACTGACCTATTCATATATATATCACAACTTCACTGAATAACAGGAGTCTTGCGATGCATTACGGTCCCAAAATTTAATCATGCTGGTATTTTCTCTCCTTCTCTTTCTGTTCAGTAGGAGGAGGACTGGGATAGAAAAGTGTGTTGCAAATGTGATCTCATTTTAGGAAGACTTAACAGCGCAAAAGGAATAGGTTCTTGAACTCTGCATTTTTCAAAATACTGCATCACCACAGTGCTGTGGCAGAACTTGTGTGCTGATGATATTTAAACTACTGTCAGAGGTGAAGATTCTCATTTATAAGGCAACTAATGAAATTACGCATGTCAGATCCCAGCATATGTGTCCAGATATAATTAAGATCTATTTTGCTAAAGCAGCCTGAAATAGATCCCAGTACCCTGGGCTGGAACAGCTTGCTGATTCTTACAGACTACATTTTATTGGTAAGGCTGCTAAACTATTTTAATGAACACACAACTCTCCGTGCACACATGGTCATCTTTGGAAACACAGAAATAGCTGCTATCACCTGGCTGACAAATATTGCTGAGGGACAGCTGAAGCATGTAGGGATAGCTATTCTATACTAGCATGGTATGAAAGTATTATCATTTCAACTGGTCATTCCATTGTATTATTATCATGCCATATCAATAGTTGACTTTATGATGCAAAAAAGCACGTGTCATACTGAGAAAAACTATTTGAGTTTCATCTAACTTTTTTCAGATACTAACACAGATGAAATAAGAAATAGTATCAGAATTATTCTTCAGCCTCAACATAATTTAAATTACTTTAGGAAGAAATTAGACACTTTTTGAGGACACCGAGCCATACCAGATGGTTAAGGAACTACACAGTACAACTGCAGTCATATAATAGCAAAATCCTCAGAATTAGAAGTCCTTAAAACCTCATCCTGCATCCACCTTTAGGAAGCCCCATTATATATCAGTGTCAAAGTTCTGCCACCAGGAAAATTACAAATGACAACAACATAACAACAATATAAAGCATATTATCTTTCTCAAATGCAGAGCTTTGAACACACTAGATCTCAAGTACAGTCAGTCACCATTTTCAAGAATGAGTCAATCTTTCTCTACTATTTACACAGTCGCACCAGCTATAGGTCAGGAGAGAATTTCAAATAGCCTAGTTGAGAAATAGGAATTTTTCCCTATCAGCCAACACACTCCCTCACCCCAGTGACTGGCAGGTACCCTTCCATGCAGTAAGCACTGTGCAGCCATCTGTCCTGGCTGTGGCTTTCATGTTACTTGTGTCAAGTTACACTCAGTCTGAGTGATTTTTCATCTAAGCACATGGCCTTGCATGTGCATGGGAAACTTTGGTCATTCCTTTCTCTGAGGGTTCATTCTGACCTGAGGAAACCTATAACCTCAAACCTTCCTAAGGCAACCATAGGTGTACATCCTTTCTTTCCTCAAGAAAGAAGGACACCCTTCCCATGCCACAGTGGAATGAACACATGTTCAGATGAGTGGGCCACACCAGGGCTGAAATCCCTGCAGCATGTTCGAATCTAAATGGCTTTTTCTATTTCCTCATGAGTCCTATATCAATTTATTCCTTCTGCTATAACTTCTCACCAGATTCATCATGTTCTTTTCCCTTCACATTTCATCAATCTGATTTAGTTTGCATGTTTTGCTCTTTAAAATGCATCCTTTCACCTTGCTGGCCATATGGTTCTCAGCTGCCAGGCCCAGTATAGCAGCAATGTTGCAAAACAGCTGGAGAGAAGTCCTGCTGAAGCACCCACATCAGGATTAGACACACTGTCAGTACTCTTGGGAGATGATACACAGACTGTCAGTTTTGTTTTGGACCTTTTGCATTGGGACAGCTCAACTCAGTGCAAACATGGGCTGTGTTAAGCATATGAAAAGGATTATTTTTCCAAGGCTTATAACTTTGTGAAATTTGAGTGTCATCTTTCCCCCACACATGACAATAGCAGAGGGTCATATAGACTTGATATCAGTCAAGGTTAAATCTCAGTCTTTCACTCCAAATTATGGATAATTGAGATTTAATTCACAAAGAAAAGGATAAGCCAGAATATGTTTCCTTTAACTTTCATTCTTAAACATCTGGTCCTGTTTACAAAGGAAAAACAAGAGACTGACATTACTTTTTGGCAAGAAGGTAAGCCACTGAAAACCGAGTCTCACAATGACAAGAGAGGAGCAATGCTAACAACAATATGTCAGCTACTCACAACCCTTATCACAGTCAATCATGCTATTTTCACTGGCAGTAATGAAAGTAAAATTACCTACGGATCACTCATTCAAATTACTCTGCTCATCATAGGATGGAAGTTTTGCTATAATTTTCAACAAGGATCAATTTAAATTAATAGAAGTCCTTTTAAGTGACTACAGTGTCTTTCAGTTTTAGTGTCTTTTGGAAGCCTAAGGTAATCCACTTAATATATTTCTAAAAGATTTATAATCTTTGCCTCATATTCTGTTTTTATCTTTTCAGCCCAAGAACAAACCTAAAATCCAAAGTATTGACATGAGTAAGTAAAATTCCCAAGGCATAATTTCTTGTATCAGTTTCACTTTATTCTAAAAATTTTCTCTTGAAAAGTCACATAATAACCTTTTCAGATTTTTAAAGCTGTGGAACAAGATCAACACTGTATTCAGTTTAAACTGTACAACACAAATGAAACAAATATTTAGCATCCTAGACTATCTCCACTTACATTGTGGAGTCCAGGTGTCTCCTCTTACTACAGATTTGATCCGCATGCTTAAGTTTTAAGCCATGATTGACAAGAGTTCGTGATTATGATGACAGATTAAAGTGTTCATTGAATTTAGAGGGGTTTTATTTCAGTTGTGACAGTAGTGTACTGGGAGACAATGAAATACAATATCAGAGGATTAAAAGCAGCACATAACTAGTCAGGCACTGGTACTGCAATCATCTTGGTCTCACACACATGCTGATCACCCGTTTAAACCTAAAACCCTACCCTGAGCAGTGCATATTCCTTTCAAAGTCTTACTCACGTGCCTCCTCTCATTTCTAACATAATAAATATATCATCTGACGAGGAGCTTAGTGACAGCTGCACAAGTTAGTTCTAATTACAAAAAATAATAAGTGGCTTTAAAGGGTTCAGTAAGTCTCTGTTGCATAACAGCAGCAGAGCAGCACAATTTCTGCTTACAAGCAAAAGTAAATACATAAATAAAAACAGTGCTATGATTGCCTTACTCCCAAACTCCAAATGTCAGTTTCTTCCTGATAGTCTATGAAAACATTCCCTCTATTGATGCACCATTCACTTATAGAAGGGGGAAACAAACAGCACACAAGTTCTTCAGAATATTTTTTTTTAAATAATGCAGGAGGTACACAACTGTAAAACAGCAGAAATAACAAAGAGGAAGTAATGAATTCACTTTGGTTAACATCTTACAACTGCTTGTGAACTTTAGCAGTGATACAGGCTCTGGTTCCTAAGGAGAAACATATTCACCTGACAGACACCTATAAAATAATTTTTATTATCCTGGGCTTCATCCTGCTCCTTAGTCTCAATTATTTCAAACAGTAAACTTCCCCCCTCCTCCCCAAAAAAAATCTTCAAAGCAAGTGCAATCTCCCATGCTATAAACGTTCTCCTGAGATACGCTCATGAAATATAGCAGTTTGTCTTTGATCCACTGGACATTACTTCAGACTGAGGTGTGAGTGCAGTACATAATGACAAAAGAAGACTCCCACAGATGCCAAAACAACCAGAACTTGGCTTATTCTTTCTGTACAAGTCTCTTTCAAAATTTAAGAGGATAACCAAAGAAAGTTGTGCTAGGTCAGGCTCAGAGTAAGATTAAAGAATTAATGGATTAAAGTCTCTTATATTGCCATAGTGACTTCTTTCAATACAATTTTTCAATTATTTTTAAGTGTCAAAAATTTTCTTACTTAAATGTAAATCTTAGTATATGTACTACAAATGGAGAACTTGCAGAAAGACACAGGAGAGAATGGATGCTCTCAGCTGCTTCTCCGTGACCAGCTGTATCCACGGTAGCTTGGAAACCATCCAATGCTGTAACTTTGTCAGCCAACTGTAACCCCACATTGAACTTAAAGAACTTAATCCACTCTATTATTGCCTTTTCACAGGTGGAACCTGTGCCCTTTTCTTTTATCAAGATCGTTGTCGTGACATAATAGAGACTCCAAAATTCTAGTGACTGTTCACATTAATTTATATAGATCATCCTTTACCCGTACAAAGCAAATGGACTAGCAGTACAAACAAGTAAAAAAATTCCATCTCAAGCACAGCACATGGAGTTGATCTATCATTTTAGACTGCCAGACACACAAATATACACCCAGAGACAAGTACACACAGACAAGAGCTTTCTACTTTAAGGCAACTCCAGAGGGCCTTACCAGCTTTGACTGAGGCAAATCTTCCCCTGAAGCTGTGGTGCTTTTACGCGCACAAGTGCTGAATTTAGAAGAAGCATCTTGAGATTTGGCATAGCTTCAAAGCAAAAAAAACAATGTAATGGATATTCTTCATAACATATTACAGAACTAGCTGTCCTCTAACATACAGTAGTTTAACATGCTCCTGTGCAAATAAGATAGCAAGTAACATACAGATTATATATCACCTGTTATAATTTATGCAGGAAGATTAGGTGCAAACTTTATTCACAGTATTTTCCGAGAGTGAAATAAAGATATTAGCAATGTTTTTCACATACCTACTACTAACACAGAGTCAAAGCTGGTACTTAAATCAATCAAGTTAATCCAATTCAATGATAGCAGCATACTCTTCTGATTGTATCCATGCATGAATAGGTATGGGTGTAAACCAGTTGTAAAGAAAACACACCTTACTGTCAACAGGGCAATCTGCTTTTGGTCTTCTATCTACAAAACACAACTGTAGCTTTCCACAACTAGTAAGAGGCAATAACATTTGGAGTGAAATGACAGTAATTCATAACAAGATTGGAAACAGCGAGCTCTTGGCTTTTTACCTACAAGTCAAGATGCAAGGAGCCTGACATGTTCTGTGTGCAGAACTATTGAAAATCTGGCTCTGAGCATCACAATAGAACCTTCAGGGAGCTGACCATAACAGAAGGCTGTTCCTTGTACAGATGTTTGAGCAAGAGTTACATTCTTAACCTGCCCAGATGTGACATACGCAATGTGTCACAAATGGAATAAACCACTTTTTACAAACATCTTTCTTAGTGAAACTGGACAACGTGACTTAACACAGCCTCAGAAGAATAGGATAATGTAAAGCAACAGGCTCTGTATTACATCTAAAATGCAGTCTAGAGTTAATAAATTTATATGGTGCTTTACTTAAATATCCTGAGAGTAGAATTTACAAGACGTTAAACATTAGCACTTTGCTATGACTAAGTGTTGCATTTTACTAGAGGCAGGGAAAAGCTATATTCATCTTATAATGGGAAGTTACATTCGTAACCCCTGTCAAGGTTAAGCATTAGTCAAAGACTCTTCTTTTAAAGTTTAAACTTCAAGGACTGTCTGAATCAGGAAGTGAGTCATCCTCATACCCCCTTACAGTTACAACTATATCCTAGCAAGGGTTGCAAGACCTGCTAAAACTGTCCAGTGTTCTTCTTGTGAAAATATCTGTGCAAATCTCTCAGGTGATTAAAAAAAAAAAAAAAAAAAAAGTCTATAGCTTTACTTAGATCCCGAAATCAGTGATATGAACTCATATGTTCCTGAACAAAATACTGACTTGGCAATGATGCTTGGACCAAGTTATAGTTTGCATATAAACCTACTTGGCAAGACAGACAGCAGGGTATTGGAATAATTTCTCTTGGATAAAAACACAGACTAACTCCTCGATGTCACTCAAGAGCAAGCATGCTAAGGGTCTGGCAATATTTCTCAAATGTTAGTAGAGAGTCATGACCATCTGCTGAATATCAAAGCCCAAACATCACTGCCAAATTAAGACTACAATATCAACCCTTGTTAAAGTGACAGTGAATGCAATCAGCAGAAGCCTATCCAAACTGAAAATACACTGGAAAGCCACCTGTTTCAAACACAGCCACGAAGCAGACAGTGTTAGAATGCACAAACGTACACAGCAAAGGAAGAAAGGTTTAGCAGACATATGGGTTTAGCAGACCTAAGGGAGGCAGCCCCTTTGTGTGGTCCACAAAATGCCAAATCTGAAAGCCCACCAGGTCTTCAGGTAAGTCACATACAAATAAAAGACCATAGAGCCAATACTAACCACGTTATTACAACGTTTAGCATTTTCACTATAACACAGAAAGAAATTCTGAGAAACAAAGGATTTTTACTATTATTTGCAACTCCTCACTTACACAACCCATTGGTGAGAGCAAACAATTCATGTTGCCCAAGTTGCAATTAAAAACACTCAGGAAAAATATACCCATAAATTTCATTATTAGTCAATAGGAGTCTCTATTGTAGGCCCAAAAAATCTTAATTGAATTAGATGACAGATTCAGAGACTGTCATGAGAAAACTGAAAGATAAAAAATATAGGAACAATTTAAAATTAGGGCAACATTCACTTATATGATAAAGGCAGACCTCTAGCTATCAATCTATCCTTCTGAAAGATTTTATTAATTCCTGTGCAAAAGAACAGCCACTCAGGTACTGGTGTGATGTCAGACGCACCACTAAAGTTGTTCTTTGGATGAGGAGAGATGGGAAGACAAAAATCTGCAATGGCGTCATTTAGAGGCTCAGCAGGAGCTCAGTAGGGGCAGCCTCTTCACTCTTAAGCTCTTGGAACTCTTGCTCAGTTTACCATGAAGAGCACTTCGACAGCCAGATACCAAGTCATGTAGCTGTTAAAACCTATTAAAACCAAGCATTTGGTACGGAAAGGGAAGAGGGGGAGATGTTTTTTGCCTTTTGGGATCTCAGTATCACAGTAGCCCAAGGAACAGATTGTTTCTTCACTTATGGAACAATCAGTAAATGCAACTAGCACCCTGTGATCAGACCCTGATTTTGATTACTTTCTCCAAAGTTTTCCAGTTTTACCAGTTTTACCTCTTCTAATGTATAACAAGATATAAGCATTTTCCTCTAAAAATAAAACCCAACTAAAACAAAAGCCAGAAAGCAAAGGTAATTGCCAGTTCGTTCAGAAGGTCTCTGCAACTAATTTCATTTGGTTCACAAGTCTGATGCTCTTCTTGGCCTTGCCTAAACCCTGTCTAAAATGACCTACAGACAAGGCATTCTCTCCATTGAACTTCAGCTCTCCCAGTTTTGAAATACAGTTAAGGTAATGAATACATGAGGTTGGTTAAGACCTTTAGTGTAACATCTACTCCCTTTCAGTCAATTTACTAAAGGCTGGTTTTCAATGACAATCACAGAATATAAGCTCCTCATCCTTTTTCCTCCCAAGCCACAAACTTTCCAGCATCACATTACAAACAGCAGATGTTTAGTACACAGGCTATTATGATTTCCTCTGTAAAGTACTTGAGATCTAGAGAACAACATGCTTAGGTAAGAGCCAGTTACTGTTAGTAGCTCCATTACTAGCAGTGTCACTGTCCATCTTAAATAAGACAGCTAATGTTCTGAAGTATAATGATGTACCTTTCACCATTCAACACACAAAAAAGTAATGTAAAGCAAAAACAGACGCCTTTGATGTAAAAAAAATAAAAATGAAACAACGGAGACAACATATTCATAAATATTTGACTCATTTATCGGACTACCATGCATAGCAAAAACTTATTATTGCCTCTGAAGAGTTTTGCTATAGATGTTATGGCTATTAAGTAATGTATTTCTTCTTCATAATCAGGAAGTGTGCATCTCGAATTTTTTATGTTAAAGTATGCAAGTGTATGCAAACTATGTCAATACTTGAGAACAGCTTAGAGTGGTAAAGCTGTTTGAAATCAGGTTATTACTTCTGCTTGAAAAAACAGGTTGAATGTGGAAAACAGTTTGCTAGCACCAGTAAAACTGCAGGTATGTGGAGTTTCTGGAAATCTTCATGTATTTATATTCTCTGGCTAATGCAGATTTTTCACAGCAGGACCAGCAGGGAATTAATGAAATTACCTTCCAATATCTTCTAAACTGCATAAATGATCCTAAGAGGTTGTTGAATCCTTTCTCCCAGACAGTGAATCTATCATACAGAAAATCAAGATGTCCTGAATTAGCGCTGGTACCTAAGCCATTTGCTCAGCATGCAATGTAAAATTTTGTTCACTATGTTTTTCATTTATCCCAGAGAGCTGAAAACTTCAGTCATTACTATGAAAGTACCTTTGCTCAACTAAGAAGTTTTGCGCCACATAGACAGAGCAGGGTAGAAAATATCAGACAATAGTACAAACTGCCCTCATTACAGGAAAAGTACAAGTATTTATCTGTTCCTCCATCTTCCTGAAATCTAAACAGTTGTCACAGCCTCCTGCATCCAGCATCAACTCATACTCCAGATCAGACTGTTTTCTGAACTACCTCGTTCTTGCTTGCTACACAGTGTAGAAGCTTGTTCTAGACACTTCTCTGCTTTCCATGAGACTTTAGGGCACCAATCTATACATAGACAGTTTTCACAGCACACTTCCACAAAAAATCTTCCAAATTTATGGAGTATTTCTTCCATGTCATGAGACTCTTAACACATCCCATCGCAATAAAGTGCATAGGCATCACACCTTTTTTACATAATTAACTTTCCAACCTCAAGATGCTGTCACATATACAAATTACCAAAAAGTCAGACTGAGAGCTGCAATCTTCTTAACCCATGTCCGCATTTTGTAGAACATCACAGGTAACTGCTAATTTGCTGCCTTAATTGCCATGCCATATGTTGAAAACTTCCTTCAGCTAATACCCGCTTGAAGAACAGAAATTTTTGATAAAAGGACTTAATACATCGTGTTGGGAATTAACAGTTGTTTGTTGGGGATTTTTATTAAAGTAATGAAAATCTGAAAACCACACAACCATTATTTTGTTATCTTCGCATCAACACAGTGACAAAGCATTCTAAGGATTATACCAAAACTCTTAAAGAAGTTCAAACTACTTTCTCAGACAACATAAAAACTCAGTTTCAAAGCCTAAAGAGGTTAAGAACAGAAATGGTACTTAATTTAGAATTCTGCTGCATATGTGAATATTCTGAAACTTTTCAGTACCTCTAATATCTTTGCACCAATTTCCTATTTTCTTCCTATCGGGATTCACTTGTTTTGGCTCTTGGAATCACATCATCACCACATGAACTGGAAGAATGTAGAATCTAAAACTAAAACATGAATTACTCAGTATTTACAGTTACTATGCTTTGCACAGGAAGATAGGGTGCTTATTATTGGTTCTTAGATCAGCCGTCTACTGCAAAATCTTAGTCAAGTAACATTAAAAGTATCTAACCCACTTTCTATTTTCCAGTGTGGATTGATGCTACCTCCTCTAACATCCAAACTATTACATTAGGGAAGAGATTAAATGTACTATATTCACAAATCATAACAAACTGAATCTGAAATGTTTATTTAATAGTATTATAATTTATGAGAATAACATTACATTACTATGTTTATTACTGTTTCTATCAGTGCAAGGTCAACAGCTATGTATCTAGAATGTTCATTCTACTAATACACTACTCTATGTTTCAAGCCTGAAAATACTTATCTCAACACAGTATTGTGGGTACCTCTTAAATTAAAATGTACAATTTCTACTCTACGACATCAGACAATACAGCAGTCTCTAGTACAGGTTTCAAGTCCAGTCTTGCAATGGCAGGATTAGGAAGGATTTCTGAATTTTAACGGATCTAAACCAAAACCTCAAACTGACCCAAAAAAACCCTTCAAAAAAACCAAACCAAAAAACAAAACACCCAACTCCAACCAGTAAGGGCAGAAATTATTTTTTCAATATTAAAATCTTTTTAAAGACATTTTTGAATTACTTCAAGGTCAAAAATTGTTTTTCAAAACTAACTACTTCTGCTAAGAGGGATCATTTAGCAAGCACTGCAAGAGCTTTAAAAAGCCACATCTAAGAAACACCTACTCCAGAGCAATAGTTTGTATCAGCTCAGATAGCTATGCAACTTTCTGCATCAGTGACTTACCATTATCACTACAGGAGGTGTAACTGTTTTAATAGTCAGCTCTCTTCTTCAGGAGCTCGTGCCAACTCTACAACAGCCGCGTGCAAACTTGAGGACTGGGATTTTATTCCTGTCTAAAGCAATGAACTCTAAAGACATCTCCAGCTGGGCACAACGCCCACACTGCTACAATTACAATGCCATGTCAGCTTCTCATTGTTTAAAGTGATGGATTTCATATCTGGGCACATTATCTTGCCAGAGCCAATGGTATTTTTTTCTTGGAAGCACGCTGGAATGGCATAGGACTGTGCCAATTTCAAAGCGCTGTAATGTGTTTCTACACCCTTTTTCACAGGTCACATTTTAAAGCAATTTCTATTGCATACCCTGCCAGTCCTTTAGCCTGAACAGGTGCTTAACAAACTTACAGACTATTACGGTGCAATGTATTTGAGAAAATCAAGATATGAACAGCCAAACCCCTTGACAAAACAGCAATAGCAGCATGTAAGTAGAATGGCACATTAAGTTTAACAGGCCCCTCAATAGGATTCCACTTCATTTATTAGATCAAGGATCACATATTATATTGACAAGGGCAAAAGTCCTATAAACTTTGAAACAATAGCCAAAAGTAATTCTCAGCAATAGTTCCCAGTTGTATTCACAACTGGAGAGAAGCCTTTTGGCTTCCAAATATCTTCTTATTACTCAGCCACCACAGAATGCAGTGTGAACCGAGATGTTTTCCCAAGGCTTACTCCTATTAATGCAACACTAATAAAATACATTTGGTGCCACAAATAAAATATAACTGCCCATTTACATACTTAAACATACAGACTCTTAATAAGGTTTGTAATACTCCATACAACAGACAAAGGGAAAGGGACTGTGAACATTAAGTAGCTGGTTGCAATGTTTTCATCAATAGACACACAGACAGCGGAATTGAACACACTCTCAGCAAGTTTGCAGGTGGTGCAACTGAGATGCCTGAGGGAGGGATGCCATCCAGAGGAACCTCATGAGGTTCGGCAAGGCCAAGTGCAAGATACCTTCCTCTCACAAAAGGACCCCTTCAGCCAAAACAATCCTATGACTATATGAAAAGTACAGCATCTTGTCTGGTTCACAAAATGGGGAAAACAACCAATACAGAATACTCTAGAAAACAGTACTGGATCAAAAGCAAGAAAGAATCCACTCTGTGTGCCTCCCACCCCAACTGAAACACATTGTTTAAATATGACTCACTATGGAACTTTTCATACATATTGAGACCATAACAGAGGTACACTGTACATTAGCTACATTACACCCAATTTTCCCTGATGAAGAAACACCAATTCTTGTAGGAAAAAATATTAATGTGCAGCCATATTAAAAAACTCCTCCAAAATTACTTTATATAATTTTTGAAATATACGTTTCCACAAATATAACTACCTACAAACAGCTTTGAAACAGTTATTCCAAAGATAAGCACAGAAGAAGCTGCCAATATTTTTAAAAGCCATAAAGGCTTTCCAGAACTTTCCGCTACAGACCCTGCTCACAGGGATCCACTGTCAGGCAATAAAATCACCTGAGAGAGATTCACACTGAGATAAGAGGCTGCTTCCTTTTCCTTTGCAAAGGTCTGCAGAGTGCAACACCAACAAACCCTAAAAAACTGCTAAGTGGGCTACCTTTACAAACTCTTCATTGCAGATATGTGTGCAATGCGCTGTTAGCACACACTGAGGTCAGAATATCCCGGAAGGAGGCAATTCCAGATTCATACTGGATTTCATACTTTGCAATTCTAGACTGGTGTAAAGCCTCTCCAGGCCTCAGGTACAACCATCCCACACTCTGGATGAAGTTGGTAAATATGATGTGTGCAAAGCAGCCTAAGATATTTGATCAACATACTGTAAAAGAGCAAACTACTAGAAGTTCATCATTCTCTGCTGCTCCATACTTGGGAATCCAGTCTTAGCAAAACAGTACCAAAAATCACAGTATCTTCATGGATCTTTTAAGCAGTTAGTAAAAAACCCCAACAAAATTTTTCAGGCACCTACAGAGCACTATCAGAGTGCCACAAACAGATTCAATCACAGGTCCATTGGAACAGTGTGCTGCATTGTGTTGGTCAGCAGGGGTTGAGGCAAGAAAAGGGTTATCAGACAGTGAGTAATGGGACACCTGCTGTCACCTATAGTCAGCTTTGAGCCCATGCTATACAGTTTCATCATTGACAGCATCAGAGTGTAAGTAATGCTGCAGGCCAAACACGGACCTGTCTGTCAACCTCCTGGTGTCTGGACAAAATGTCCTGAGAAGCTGATGTAGTAGCAACATTCAAGAAATGCAGGAATCATGCCTAGATCCCAGCAACTCAGCAATGGCATTAGGGATTCATGCTGTGGGTATTATTCTTAAATTCTATGAAATCTTTCAGTGTATGAGTCACATACATGGAGTCAATATGGTCCCTCAGGACTACTCAAAACCTTCCTCACTTTTAAAGCTTTCCAACACTGAAAAGAATTTGAACTGATACCTCTAAACCAAACCATCAGTTCAGACAAAAGTGTTGTGAAATATCCAGACATACTGTCTGAGTAATACCAGCCTAAGCCACTGCCACGTGCTGCCAGAGTGCATTACTCCAAATCCAGCTTCCAAGCTATCATTTGAACGGGTGCAGGACAGGACTCCAGACTAAATGGAAGCAACCTAAGTGCTGCTCATTTGTCAGGTACAGGATGTGTGGTTAAGACCTAGAGGTCCTCTTCTCTACTTTGTCTCCTCAGCACCTCAAAAGAAGTAAAGGAAAACATTTATACAGGCCTAAAGACAAGGATTACAAGAGCTGGATACAGAGCACCAATAGAACCAAAAGGCTGAATTATCTCTCTTCCCTTCATATGATAAGGAGATATATTGACATATCTATATATCTATATATATATAGATTTATAATATGATTATGAATATCCCAGTCCGCAAGTTTGCACGCGGCTGTTGTAGAGTTGGCACGAGCTCCTGAAGAAGAGAGCTGACTATTATATATATATATATATCCTTTATATATATATCCTTTATATTGACAATTGATATACCCGATATCTATTATAAAGTATGTTTAGCAGTTATTATAAATCATTTAAACATGAAAATAGCCTGCACGCAGTAAAGAAGAGAGCCAAGGCCACTCCTAATAATAACTGGCCTTGTAGTTTCTGTAGATAACTAAAATAGGATAGATACCATATGGAACTAAGATAAATCAAGAAATATGTCAAAAGAATAAGATAATTACAGAAATTTGCCAATTAGACCAGTTCAAGTTGCCAACAAAACTGGTTCAAGCTGCTTTTTGAGCCAAGTTGAAAAGGACACAGTGAGGAAGACCTATGATCTTCATGTTCAAGACCCCCAAAGACCCCTGCTCAAGACGACTCGAAACCAATGCACAGACTCAGACAGGAGGAGCTCAGGGCGGAAAAAATGGAAATTATTTCCTGGAACTGATTAGAATAAGCCTGCCTTTTCTAAGAAAATAATGCATACGTGTGAAGAAATAATGAATATGTATACTGTATATAAACAAGCCTGTGAGCGCAGACAGGTGTGCAAGGCTTTGGAGGAGTGATCCCCCATGCACCCAGCACTGAATAAATGTACCTCTCTATAACCACTCAGTTGTATGGCTGTTATTCCACACATCAAGTACATTACTGTGCAGGAGAAAAAAAGAAAAAAAAATCTACTCATGACTTTGAGAGTTCCCTCTGAATCTGAACAAGAATTTCTGGTCTTTCTAAAGTCAGATTTATTCTAGGATAGTTTCCACCAATTTTAAAGATACGGTTTTTTGAATATGATCTGCAAGATTTCTGGTACCTACTGCACCAGGACATTCTGTAAAAAGGTCAAACAACTCTACATCTGTTTCCTCAATCATAGTAAGTGATTCTCAAAAACTTGAGAATCAGTAGAAATAAGTAAAAATGCTTCTTTACCACAGAATCATATAGTTCAATATCTATATACTATATGTTTATATTTGGTTAGGAAAAAGAAAGGGTATGTTGTGGTGTTCAGGTCATGATTATACACTTAGAACAAATGAACGAAGTCTCTGCCATTAAGCAAGAAGGTCCCTGAGAAACTGAGTTTATAAGCTGGCAGTACAGTGGTAGTGAGCACTGAAAGATATTATTTTGGGTCCTAGAAACTATTTCAGCCAAAAGCCACTGAATCAGTAGCTACTGCTCTTCTCTGATGTTCTGTAGCTTCTTTAGCCAATTTACAGTTGAGGTATACCTAAAAAGAATAAATTTAAAATCACTAAAAAATCCCTCCAAATTCATCCAAGTCACTAAAAACCACAAAACTAGCTTTCAGTGTCAGCCTTGCAGTAAAAGAATAGCTTTTTGGGCACCCTTTCACCTTGCCAGAACTCAGGCACTAGAGAAGTGCCGTATTTCAGGCAGACATTTGAGAAGAAAAAAGCTTCTAGAAAACACCTCTGAAAATCCAATTTCTAACCACTCAACAACTTGAACTCTGTGGCTCCTTTTCGTATGGGGACAGATATGTTGTCATGGGCAAGATGGAGAGATGAGAACCACCAAAGGCTAGTGCAGAATACTCCCTTTACTACCATATTCATAATTACAGAGCACCTGTACCACCAAATAGGTGACTGCAAACAACAGCTTACTGTGGGGCCACCATTAGCCTCTCTAGTTAACATTCTGCCCAGAAGTCTCATTTACATAATACACAATGCCTGGTGTAATGTACCCAAGGCACTGCTAAATAAACGAGATGCGACTAAGCCTGCTCAGCTCAAACTGATTATATTAATCCAGCATGTGCTGGATAACAAAATCAACATTTCTTACATTACATACAGGTGTATGGCCAGAAGGTGAAAGAAACCACAGCAGTAACCGCTAACTAGCTTCAAGGAAGGAGGAAGTCAGAGAGATTGGCCTGGGGCCACATGACTGTTCCAGTGATCTAATGTAGAGAGCAATGAAAAGTTAAGACAATAGTCCCTGGGCAGGCAGAGTGGTCAAAGGGGAGAAATGTGATACATGAATTTCAGGTACCTCACAGAAGCTGCAGTCTGATGGGAACAACTGCAATATGTAGTAGCTGAGCTGTGATCCACACACCTTGCACCTCACCTGGCTGAGGGAGTATCCTATTCCCCACCACTGGACAGATCCAAAATGTAGGACTGAGGCTCTATTTGTGATACATGACTATGCAGAAAAGGAATCACTTCTGACCCACTGTATGTCTCTTGATAGCTAAACACATTATTGACTATGCATCAACATGGGGCATAATTCTCTTCCAGTGGCCACCTCACTGATCTCCCATGAGTACATCAACATGCACCAAATCAGTGCTTTTCTAATTATAGTAATATGAAGACTCAGAACTGCTACAGAGAAGTTCTTAAAAGAATTAAGAAACCAGGAGAAAAAAAAAAAAAAAAAGGAAGTAATAAATAGTATTTAAATTACCTCATAAAAAATAAACAGATGAAGTTTGCACTGTAATGCACACACATCACATTTTCTTTTGAAATGGCTAATAACAAAAAATCTTGCATGGAAATGCAAAGCCCTGTGCCTCACATCTGAAAACATGCCAGATGTATGCTCTTAAAAATTTCCTTTAAATGACAGAAATCACTTGTGGAGAAAGTCAGAATGTTTTTAAACAAAATTATTTCTCTGGAACAAGAAAGGCTTTTTGCAGTTTTATAAAGCAAGCATTCTAGACTGACAAGGAAAACAGACATAGGAGTGTTGTCAAGCTTTTTCCAAGCTTTAGTCATTTGATAAAGCCTTTGATAATTTATTCATGAATGTTTAATCTGCAGCTTTAATCTTCAAACAGCTTCCTAGCTAACAGATTTACTTTATTTCCCCTCCATACTCTTCCCCCACATAATTACTTTTAGTTTTCCAAGTGATTTTTGGTATTGATTAGCCCAGCAAGGAACGCGTTCATTGTCCAAACTTAACTATGCTCATCAGAAATTACAGAAAATTAGTGGTGAAGAAACCCCCCACTCATCATTGTTTACCTAAGAGTAAATTAAAGGGTACATTTCTGGCATATGTGGCAACTACTAAAATACAGACCTTCCAACTACTGAAATGTAAATGAACACTTTCCTTCATTTCTAGTTTGCTGTGTTACTATAGTGGTAAATTGTTTATAAGTTTTACAAACAAATACTTTCCTTGTCACTTTAAATTAAAATACTAACACTTTGGTTTGAATGTCTGGAATAATATGTCAGATTGAAATTATACTTGAAAGTTTATTTTCTCAATCAACATCATCTGAGTTTATAAAACTAACAGCACTCAAATGAGTGATTATTTAGGGTTGAATAGGAGGTACTGAGTGATGAGGGCAAGAGGATGCAGACAGACACAGAATAGGACTTCCCAGGCTCAGGAAATGGTTATGGTATTCTTGAAGAATCCTTTGTAAAGATAAATACACATACTAGGCAAAAAAAACCCCAACAACAACAACAACCAAAAAAACCCAAAACATAAAAAAAAGCCTACGAATATAAATACCGTCTATGACTGCACTGCCCAGTGTGTAGAATAATTTCCTAATTTCTTGATGTTGGGGGTGGAAAAGAATTTGTCAATTGTAGAGTGCATTTTTAAGAGCCTTAAAAGGACATGAAGAGCTCTCATGTCCTTTCCAAGGTCAACAAATCACTGTAGGGTCAAGTGAGTCAACTTTTCACAGCCTAAGTATAATGTGTAGCAAAATACTCCATATTTTGTAACAAACGGCAATTATTTAGCTAAAACAGTCATTTAACCAATTTCATTATTTAGAAAGAGATTAAGTTGGATTAGTTACAATCTCTAGAAGACTGAGGCATTTCAACCCTTGTCTTGAATAGGCTGTCACCCGGTTTGCACGTAGCAAGCAGCGTAAAACACTTTCCAAGGACTACGCTCTACAGTTGAACATCTTAGATCAGAAACAAGCCCCAAATCTGAACACCTGCTAACAGAAACACTGAAAGATAATGAACCCCTCATGGTAATGAGAGACATGGTATTTATTTAGGTGCCCAAATACAGACTAAAGACCTAATGTCTCAGATTATTACTTACTGACATAGACCCTTCACCTGGATGTCAATAGCATATAAAGAGGAAATTTGGATATCAGTTACATTCCTGTACTTCAAAAACACCTCTTAATGTCAATCTCTGTAAAAATCAAGAGTCAAATGTGAAGAAGAGATTAGGCACACATCCATATAGTTATGGAAATATAACTATATTTGGCAAACTACTTGGTTAGAAGGTGATTTATACAAGGATAAAAGCATAAAGGCCAGAACTTCCATACCTAGAGATTTTTCAAAAGACACAGAACAAAGTACTACATTTTATGAAAACAGACTTCTTTTGTTTTGTGAGTCTCCTATGACATATTACTATACCCCAAGTTCTAAAAATCTTTTTAAATAATAAGACAAACCATACTGTTCTTATCCAAATTGTTCTCAGATATTCTGATGTTATAGATAACATTCCTTTAGAAAATTTACAGTACAGATTTCCATAGTCTGGACCCCAATTCCTTTCCCATTCCAGACAAGAGAGGGGAGGGGAAAAAAAAAAAAAAAGTGAAGGTGACAAAAAGTTCTTAATACTAAGGATACTGATATATTTTGTTTTTCCTGAGGGTAAGGGGTTCCTTAAATTTGCTGGAATGAAAGGATTTGATGACTGCACGGAATAAGGTCAATTATATAATTCATTATAATTCAACACAAAACACTTACGGAGAGGTGAACTTGGTTATCTATGGCAAGTAGCCGAATTTTTAAAACTGGATTGGACTTTCCCAACTTAGGTGGTCAACTGTCACTGCACTCCATCATATCTTCACAGCTCACTGTTTCTTTCACTGTTTTAAAAAAACCCTCTGTTTTGATGTTGTCCCATCCTTTGACTAATTTCTTCTTTCACAGTATCATTACAGAAAACTTTTTACAGACACAGCTGGCACATCTCCCAGAAACTAATCATATAAAATATGCAAAAGCATCAGCCTGATCAATGGGAAAAAGCAAAGTTACAAGGTACTGAGGTACTAGGGCAAAACTTAGTCTTCATATGAAGCAATAAATTAGTACATGGTAGATTTTTGATAAAAAAACTTGCCATTTACCTGGGAGATATATCCTTCACAACTCTTGACATTATTCACTGGCTGTGTCACGGTTGAAGCAGGGTCTGCAAACCCCAAGTGGAACATTTTGAGCTTTGATGACCATAACTGTATGAATCTTCCTCCATCTGCACTCAGTGCCAGTCACTATTGTACAAAGGCCACTCACAAAAGGTACTTCTGTTGCAATTGTGAAGGTGTAGGGACCTCATGAAGCACCAAACCCCTCCTTATTTGCTTTAGGACAATTAAACACCACTTACTCCACCACTTTTCCAGCCTCCCTGAATGAGAGGTCTCCCATTCAATGCTTTGTTACACCTGACAGTCAGTCCCCAGAAAGAGGGAAGCTCTCAGAAATGGTTCCACAGTCAGCAAAGGATCCAACAACCAATGGTTTGCTGATGATAAAGGCTATGACCTCCTGAGAAACAAATTTCCACACTCATTTCAGATTTTTCTACTTATTACAAGCATTTCTTTAGTATAAACAAGATTCTCCCATCTGATTTAATAAAAAAAAAAAAATAAAAGCAAAAAGATTGGCAGAGTGCACAGCTACCAGAACTGGAAACCACTAATTCTGAAAAAAAGTTTTTAGAACAGACAGTGTTATCTTTCCTGGGAGATAATTTGTATTAAAAAAGGGTCAATCTCTAAAAATGTGTCAGAGATGACTAGCACTGACAAATGCAAAAAACTGAAATAAGCACTATGTTACAGTGTAATTCAAAACCTACATAATACATAACTTTCCATTTGTTACTCAGAAATATCTTTGCAAAACTGTGGCTAAGCCAGCCTTGGCAAGCTATTTTTTTTCCCAGTAAAACCTAAGTGCCATCCAGCTCTTTGCTGGCAAGTGATATCCATCCTTCTTGATGCCTAGACAGTCCAACGGACCACTGCCAATCCACCCCACTAAAAATGTGACCTTGGTTTTACACAACTTGCAGATAATTCAGCAGACAGGCTACCTACAACATGCCAGCCAAACCACAGCTTTCATGAGGTGCAGTCAAGCATCTGTACAACAAGGTATAAAAAAGTCTCCCCAGCACAAAGTGGGCAGAACTCCTGAAGCATCGTTATAGGGAAAAAGACAGCAATGCAAGTTGTGAAAAGTGTTAGTTCTCTCTGTGCTTGGACAGGCTTGTCCTTTGAGAAATAAGTGATCATATCTTTTTATGAAAAGCAAATTATTTCCGCTAAATTCAGCAGGTAATTTCACTGTCAATCAAAAGCATTTTTAACCAACATGGAGAGAGCGCAGACTGCTTACACAGAATGTCCTGTGAGGGCTAAGAAAGTGTATGAAGTTACTCCTCAAATGTGTTTCTATGCGGAAATAACCTGGCGTCTAGCCCACAAAACAAACAGATACCTTGGAGTCTCACAGTAGAGCTATTTTGGGAACCTGGAGCTATTAGAGCTACTTTATGAGTTCTAGAAGCTTCACAATAACATAAGAAATTTCTCCAGAGAATCTACTTAATCTGCATTTTAAGTGAAACTGATTCTGGCCTCAATCCGCATGCTTTCTCTCTCTGTAAGGAATGATTTACTTATAGTGATATAGCAGTAAAGGTTAAAGAGAAAAAAAGAAAAAAAAAAAAAAACACATTAAAAAATCATGGAAAGAAGGTGATGCATGCTAAGCAACCAAAAACACTGTATTCTGAGTCATTTTTTTGTTCAGCGTCGGTAGCTGTCCTGTGACAGCATTCAATTGTAGCCATGCATATGTGCTTAACTTGGAGATTTACTAAGGCATCAGACTCATTTCTCCACGAAACCCAGTTCAGCTCTGGCGCTATATATGTCAGATTCTCCAAGGTGCTGATTCTGGAAATGTATTCACCTTTTCTTGGAAGCAAGATTACAGACAAGCACCAAGTTATTAAAAGTAGTTTGAAAAAAATTAAATATTTGCCTGCTAATGCTCAAATCTTAGACACTCTTAACAGGTTTGTTGACCCACTGGCTAAAGAGGAGTTTCAACAACAAACCAAAGAAGCATATACATATTTTATGCTTTGAAATATCTGTATCTAACACTATTCTGACAGAACAATGTTGCACAGTCAAAAAGTCTGGGAGAGCCTAAATTTTATCCTCTTTCATCCAACAGCATAAGAACATATTAAAGGTGGATTTAAAAAACTATTTTCTAGCATTTGATTTGTTTATCTTTTAAATACTTTGTGACATAAATATCCTTCAGTCAATACGATGGTTGATTTATGGGGGGTTCACGTCCCGATAATGGGAGGCTGTCTCTCCTTTACATTGCAGGGAGTTGTCCTCCCCCTGTAGCCTCCCCCCAAGGGCGGGCCCCAGGGTGCCCCGCAGAGAGACACACAGAGACCACCGGAGAGGGAGCAGAGAGAGAGTTTATTACATGGGCAGAGGTATTTATACCTTCTCGGTGGATTGTAAAAGATCCAATAGAAAACTAGGAATAACAACCAATAGGAAAGGGTTAACTAAGGGCCAATAGGAAACTTTAAACACACTTCAAGGATACATTCTTTCAGACCTAGCTAGGGAGATAAGGGTTGTCTCAAGGGATTTTGGGAAGAAGACACAGTGACTCAGGGAAAAAACACAGAAACTCCATCTTAAACAATAGAAACAGCCTCAGATCCCAAGGTATTCAGGTTAGCTTTTCTCCCTTCTTCACCAGCCCATTTCTCACAAGACTTTTTCCATTTCTGATATTGTTTGTTCACTGCCACAAGTCAAGGACAACAGAAGAAAAGATAAGTTAATTCCCACCTTAAATAAAAATTCATATTGCTTCGTACATAGCCTAACTTGTATCTGAGGGATTCTGGCAAGTTCTTTTTTGAACCTGCAGTTTATTATTTTATTTTTATTTCATAAACTATTAATGTTTCCAGATTAATTTCTTCCATAATGGCATTTTAAGCATTCATAAAATCCTAGTGAACATGGCTGGAAGCAAGTGCTCATTTCTCCAAGTAGTTTTAGGAAAAATAGTCTCGGTGTAGCTCTGCAGACTGGATGTCCCACTGTTTTCTAATCCTCTTGCTATTACTTGACTCCATTTTCTAGAAAAATGTGCCCTTCATTTATTTTGTGTCAATGCTGTGATTGCTATTACATTTGTCCTCCTTTATCAACTCCGGCTTTCTAGTTACCTGCTAGCATAGCTGAAGTCGGGTATTGAGCTGAAAATGTTATAAGGTTGCATTGTTGGAAGAAAAGAAGGCAGAACAGCACGTCTAGAGGCAAAGCACTGTAGCTATAGAAAGTGAAGAATTTTCAGAACAAATTACAACCCTGTGTAAAGGCAATCCACAGTATCCAATACCATACTCCAACACAGGATAGATGTTTGCGACATTAGTCTTCACTGAGTAATATGAATTAGAAGCTTTTCTGGTTTTGAAAGCAATTATCCAAAGGTTATAAAAAGTCAGGCTCCAATTCTCCTTTTATTTATACTTCATAGCAGGATTCATGTATCATGTTCTCAGATTTTATTACCTTACCTGTCAAGAAGTGAAGAAACTGCTATTTCAACCAAAGTGTTCAGCGAACAAGCTTGAGTCTGTATGTTCAGCAACGGTTCACTTAATGCATGAAAACTGTTTCTTGCCATACACACAGAGGCACCCCATAACTTATATGCACTATTTCTTCTGAATTGTCCATTGTAGTTACTGCAGGGTCAGTTATATAACAAGCTAACACAGCTATCTCCCACCTTACAGGAATATATTCTTATTGTCCTGTTATCTATTTAACACATAAATACAAACCAAGATTACATAAGTGACAGACAATATCATACCTCATTTAAAGACCTCTAATAAAAAAAGGGGGCTCCTATTGAGACAACGTCAACTCAGAATAATAGAGTCATTTAGGTTGGAAAAGACCTTTGAGATCGAGAATGACCATTAACCTAGACCTAGCAAGTCCACCACTAAACCATATCCTTAAGTGCCACATCTATACTGCCAACAGTGGTGGCTCAACTGCTTCCCTGGGCAGCCTGTTCCAATGCCTGACAATCCTTTTGGGGAAGAAATGTTTTCTAATATCCAATCTAAACCTCCACTGGTGCAACTTGAGGTCACTTCCTCTCATCCTATCACTTGTTTCTTGGGAAAAGTAGAGGCTGAATGGTAAAAGCTGTGGAGTCTCCTTCTCTGTAAACATTCAAAACTTACTTGGGCACGACCGTGTGCAACCTGCTCTATGTGAACTAGTTGATCTCCAGAAGTTCCTTCCCACTCCAACCATTCTGTGATTCTGTGAAAAGAGATCAACCCCCACCTTGCTATAACCTCCTTTCAGGTAGTCCGCTGCAGTCCTCTGCAAACTGACTGAGGGTGCACTCCATCCCCTTATCTAAATCATCATCAATAAAGATATTAAACAGGACTGGTCTCAACACTGAGCCCTGGGGAACCCCACTAGTGAGCAGTCACCAGGGTGCACCTCCATTCACCACCACTCTGGACATGGCCATTCAGCCAGGTTTTTACCCCAATGAAGAGTGTACCTCTACAGTTTGTGGGCTGCCAGCTTCTTCGGGAGAATGCAGTGTGAAATGGTGTCATGGGCTTTACTGAAGTCTGGATAGACACACCCACAGCCTTTTCCTCATCCACTAAGTTGGTTGCCTGAGGCTGGCCCATTCATATTCAGTATGGTAAGCTAATAGCAATTGATTTTCTGGTTTCTAAATTATATTAGCAGTATATTTTTACAATTTTCCCTTCTACATATACGGGAATACATTTTCATTTATTACGACTTACAGAAAAGTTTATTTTAACCCGTATACGTACGTAGTGCATGACAAAGTTTATGGTTTGGTTAGCAGGTTGTCAGAGTTCAGTTAAATAATTTACATCACACAGCAGTAATGCATGGGCTTTGACAATACATTTCATGCTATCTGTTTGAAAAGTTTTGAGAGTTCAGAGATTAGTCAGACAGAGTTATTAATTCTTACTCTGAATGCATATTATGGTACCTAATTTGCCAGTAAGCCACAAGGGAAAGCAAGCTCTGACGTATTAAATCAATCCACACCAAAAAAACCCAAAACCAAAACAAAAAACAAAACAAAAAACCCCACAACCTCCCCCCAAAAAACTAACAAAAAACCACAAAAAACAACAACAAAAAACCCCAAAAGCCACATACACACAAAAAAAGAAAATCAAAACAAAACCCCCAAACAAACAACAAAAACCCCACACTACACAACAAAGAAAGAACCCCAAAATAATTTGGTGGATCATCTATAAGGTCAGGTGAACAAAGTAGACAAAACCAGGAACTAATTTAAGACTGTCAAGAGACCTCTCACAATCCAAGACCTTTGAGGGAAGAGATTAAAAAAAAAAGAAGTTACTCAGCTTGGTTTTACATTGGCCATATACACGGATTCAGGTAAAATGGTTAAAAAAAGATCTGATACTTTAATTCTAGGCTCTCCAGATTTTGTCTATTCATAACTTAGAGAACTTCTGAAACAACTTTATTTTAGGTACAGACTCATGAAAAAAACCCGCCAGGTTGCATCAAGCATATAAAGCTAAAAGAAATAAATCCCACAAAATACTCTCTCTAGAGAGAATTCTTTAAGTTAATAGTACTAAAATCTTTTGACCTGGTTAAGAACAGAGCCTGGACTCAAGGTAAATACCACATGAAACAGAGGGGTTGGAACATAACAAAGCGCTTAGCAGACAAATGTGGAAAGGTAGGTAGGACTCTCACTGTTCACACATGAGAAAGGGCATCCAGCACCATAGTGGTGGAAGATTCTCTGTGGAAGGAAGCCAAAATATTGCCTAAGAAGAGGAAATCAACTTTTGCCTGATAAGAGTTCAACACCTAAAAGGAAAATACTGGAAACTGCATCAAATTTTGATGACAAAAAGGTTAGAGTGACTGATGGGTAAATATGATGGACACAGGTTGTTGTGCAGTAAGGCAAGAGGCCAAGGTACAAACAAGATTTACATTTCTCTCCAGAAGTTTTTTAGCTAGTGTATTTTCTGAGGACAAGCACTTGTCTTCCTGCCCTAATTACTTTAAACACAAATTATCTCATTTTACTTTAACAAATATGCAGGGAGAATAACTTCCTGGTGAGTCATGGCAGCATCTTCTTTCTAGGTGTTCTTAGGCTTTACATAAGATACTCATTACTTTCATATTATTGGAAGTTTTGCACAGGAATTTACCACCACAACAGCAATATTTCACAGTACAGAGCTATTTCTGATCACAGGGCTGCTGCTGGCATGCGAACATCCTAAATAGGTACTATATTATCCTAAGTAAATAAGAAATGCTATTCTTAAAGCAGCAAATGAAATTCATTTGAAACAATGAGAAAACAACATCTGCAGTGGAATAGATGGTCTATTGACTTTCTAAAGACGTCCTCCGTGCAGTCCTGCTGCATCACGCTATGGCAGACTATACACCAAGGCCTACGTTGTTTCCGACAGTAGTTTATAGTCCCTCATCAGAATCACGTGCTTCCTGAAAAAATTCCCAGACTTACAGCATGCTGCTTTTATTAAAGGAGATACACTGTTGTTTCATTTCTTACCACTGATATTTACTTTGCAAGACATAAGATACTGGGTATGTCTCTTCACAGAGAGAGTGGTACTTGGTAGCTGAAGTGGAATGTGCTGGTTTAACACAGGAGAAGACCACAGGAAATAAAAGGAACATTGGGATGCCCACAGTTTTCAGAGATCTAACTGCTGCTGAAACCTATCACCTTTTGCCAGTGCTTTCTCTCAAAATATACTGTCAAAGCACACACATTCAAAGGTAATGATTTAGAAGACACGGGGAACCACCTGCTATGGTTTCACCTGAAGTGAAATACTTCCTAACGTGCAAGCAAGTATGCTTGAATCCAATTTAATTACCTTTGGCATGTCAGTATAGGTGTTCTTTTCCATTTCTCTTTCTTCCATAATAATAATTAAACATTTTTTAGCATGATACTAGCTTTGATTCCAAATTTACACCAGCCATCATCACTGCCACTTGAAAGCACTCCTGTTGTTTCCAGTTCTTTGTTTAGCAAACTTGGAACACAAGCTAATCTCACTCAGATTGCTTCACCTGTTTGTCAGAAATTTAATACATACAGGGAGGGAGAGACAGGGATAAAGTGACATGACGCATCAAATTCCTTATGCCAACAAGTTTTTTCATGGAAATCACTGTTTGGCAAGGAACTTGTCAGATTACTGAACAATGTGCCGCCTCCAGTATTTTGTCTACAGGGTATTATGTAATGGTTGCTCTACTGACAACACTTTCCCTTTCTGGGGGGAGGCAGGCAGGCAGCAGGAACACAGTTTCACTTTGAGCTCAAAGGATCTTACTCTCTGGTTGAGAAAGGTAAACCTAACAGAAAGAGAGATTACCAACTTACTGGATAAGCAATGTAGAGCTCATTCTAGAAATTTAGTGTTAGCATGAGATGTTCAAATCCAATATTTTGATGTCTAGACATAGAAATGCAATATTTTAGTGCTGCATATATACTCATTAAATAAAGGAACACAAACAAGTTTTCATGCAAAGCTAGTGCATTATGATAATTTCATGAAGACAGTTGTGTTAGTCTTCAGTAAAAACATTACTGTAGCTGCATTTCAATACCACACTCATATATTACTTTATATGTAGTGAAAGAGAAATTCAGGAAGTCCCATGTGAAACCAGCAAAAGTACAAAGTACAGCAGGAGTGCTTCTGAAAGCAAAACCTGTGCTGAATTCCATTCATTGCTGCAAAGGAGAAATGCAATTTTTCCCTCTATTCAAAATAAACTGTGTTTTAGTGCACAGCTTAACAGAGACCTTAAGAAAAAACACAGCTCCAATGATCCACTTGGCTTGCCTATCATAGGGTACTCAGACTCATATGTCAGAAAAGGCATGTAGTTTAATGGTCAAAGTCAAGTGACTGGGAATCAAGCTTCCTGGTTTATTTTACAGGGGAAAAAATATCAAATGGATTAATTGATTAAGGGTAGTTTGGGACTGTTACTTGCTCAGGTGCTTAACAGAATAGGAGTTAACTTCTGCAGGTACAGCCTCAACCTCTGCCTTCTCCCAAGGTCAAGCCTGTATAAGGCTGGTATTTTGTACTTAAACCATTGCAAAAGTAAAAAGAAGGATGAGAAAAGAAATTCCCCTGAAGGGTGGCTAACTTGTCTTTAGCTCTGAGAGAAGCAGAATTGTCCGTGGATTTACACCTTCTTTTGGGATCTCACTTCCTGCCTTCTTTTAGGTGTGATGCTCTGCTGCATGCATAGCACCTCAGCACACTCACATATAACCTTTGTGTGCTGAAAGGCCTGAATTTTACATTTTCAGTTTTCACAAAATGCTTTAAGTTCCTTGCAGGTATACATTAGTTTTGTGACTAGGAATAATAAGCACATCGTGCAGGTTTGTTAAGGCAACTTTCCTGTCCAACCATCAAGGAGCCACTCCGGCAGTCACATTCACACTACGTGAGCTGAGGCTGAGGTCCCTTCACAGTTACACACCCCACACTCACATAGCCAGACCAGATTTCCTTACCAGTTTGACCCCAGGTTTTCCCATAGCAGAGTCTGAGACATCAGATCCTTTAAACAGTTTAATCTTGGTGCAATAACTAAATAACAAAAGAGCAGCTTGAGTTGGATGCTTCAGAGGAGGGCCTTTAAAGGAACCCCTGGACTTTTATACCCTCACAGTCTAAGTGCTGTAAAGTTTGAGCTCCTGGTTCCTGCTGTGTCTGAGTCTTGGGCCACCTGGCTGAGCCACCTTGTTACACAAAGGGTCAGAAGTTCATAGCCTCTTGCCTGGGGCTCTCCACTCTGAGCTCAACCTGCAACTGGCACTGCAGCTGCACACTGAGCTACCTGCACTGAACCTACTCCTTAAAAGGTTTAGATGAAACCGTATCCAAACCCTCCAGAAACCGTATCACTAGTCAGGTGCAAGGTTTCTGCAGCAGAGACAACAGTCAGAGATTGTTCAGATATGTACTGTGGCAAAATCTGACCCGTTCCACAGGCTCTGATACATCACTGTGGGAAATAAAGCAACATAAATAAAATTTCTCGGTTTAAACCATCAGTGAACAAATCAGATACTGAAAAGTCATGATGGATACTAGAAGTCTCCTTAGAACACAACACTAATTCCTAGAATTTGCCAACTTCGTTCTCATTTGCCACACCATTACGGTAGAAGTCTGTATTGATAATCTGGTGTTTTGTCCATTCATAAAAATTTGTTAATATGTACAGCACTGGCACTGAGATTCACAAGGAGTTCAAGTTTCGGAGACAGTGGAGGAGCTTCCAACCTTTCCACTGGGCAGAGGCATGGCACACTGCCTGCTGTCAGCGCTGCGGTGCCTGCGCTCACTCACCGCAGTGCCTGACGAGCACACGCTCCAAAGCCGCGCTGTGCTGGAGCAGCAGACCCGAGCCCGCTGGCTGAGCGGGCACAGCAGCAACTGCATGCTCTTGTCCTCCACCCACTCTCTCCTAGTCACCTTCCCACAGGCACCTCAGGCTCATATTTCAGTGGGCTGAGAAGTGAATCAACTAGACCTTTGGCAACCTTCTCCCAGCTGCCACCTCCTCCAGGGAAAAGAGAGGCAATCTGACCCTCCCAGTGCCCGTTATCAGACTGTGTGCCTACAGCGTCCCCAAATACGATACCAGCATACGTGACTGCACACATGACCTCAGCAGGCTACAGGCAGCCTCTAAGCACCTTCAGTAAACGACTGATATGACCAGGAGGTTTGGAGTGCTTTAACAATGATGGAAAGGTAATAATGGCTTAAAATGCTGATTCAGACCTGACGTAAACAGCATTCAAACAATTAACAAAGCTTTTCTGAACTCCTTTTCCAAGGAACCACATAATTAGTGTCTCCTTCTATGGAGATATATTCATTCCAATCCCATTTTCTTTAGTCAACAAACACCAAAGATCACTCCTGAATCTCCTATCAGCATGTGAGACAACATCTTTTATTGCTGCCTTAGTGCAAACGAAAAGAAATATTAAACACATTCTGATACCTAACTTACTTTCCCCCTCTAGTTACAATTAGATGCTTCAGCTCACAACACAGCGAGATGCTGGTTTTTTTCCACTACCATCAAGCTCAATTTCCAGATTTCGTGCAATCACCTTTGAATTGTAGGAAGTTATTTCTATCTCTCGATCTAAAACAGCTGGAAGTGGAATTCCAGACTTTGACTTGTGTAAGTGAAGAATAATTTAAAATAATAAAGCTCAAGGGCCTGATTAAATGCAAGGAAACCAAATGTGTGAGGCCCTTGGAGGGTCAGAGACTGAAGGAAGGAAGAATAGACAGGAGAAGAGGCCAAATACAGTAGCCCACAGAAACATAAAGTTTTCTTCGCTCTGTTTTAAAGAAATTATACAGTGAGATCTTTTAGTACTTAAGCGTAAACATAAATTTCCTGACTTTACAGTGCATATTTATTTTTACTAAGGCTTTTATTTCATATTCTCCAGTGCAAAAACACAGTCAGACAAGTATATGATCGCCCACTAAGAGGAGTCTTCATTTGCGAGCAGATTCTGAATGTAAATACTGCAATTCAAGAGGAGCTTCTGGTAGAAACCAAAACAAAAGCAGAGACATCAGAGCAATAATTAACTGCTCAGATTTTAATTACCCTTGTGCTAGTTAAAAATTGTAGAAAAACAATGCTCTTTTGATCAGAGAGCTATCGTACAGAAAGCCATATAGTTGTAACACTTAAGGAAGTTTTTTCTCTTAACTACAACTAAATCAATTCTTTGATTCTTCAGTGAACACAGGACTGCGAGGGCCTGATTTCAAACTAAGTACCCTACAGTTTTATTGAAACTTAAGCCAGGAAAGATCCAGCACCATGGAGAGATAGTCCCTAAGCAGGAAAGGAGAATATTTCATTTTGTCTCATTTGTACTGCATCACATTTATAACAATGTACAATAAAGACACAAGTCTTGGATGATCTCAGACAGGAGCAAATTACTTTCATAGGACAGTTTATTTATAATTCTATTCAGCAGAGTAGGATCACACCAAAATAGCTTTATATGTACAGACGTCAAAGATACGGAATATGTAAATAGGTAGCCACCAAAATCAACCAAAAATAACACCAACTAGATCTTTTTAAAAACATTGCCCTACTGTCTCCTGGAGTAATAAATTAATCATCATACTGAGCATTTTAGTTAGCCACCCCATAGAGCACAATCCTCCCCATACCACTCTGACTAATGTGGAATGGTATTTATTTGTGAAGGGCAATGCCTTTCAGTTGCCTAAGGACAATAACCTTAGCCTCAGTTAACTTGGCAGTTTTGTCATATTTTGAAACTAATATCACAGCTCATGACATCTCAACAGACCATAAAAATGTGAACTAGTAGCAAAACGTTCTCTACTCTCTTGTCCATAACAACACAGTCATTACCAAACCAGCAACACTACAATACCCATCTTTTACCTTCATTTCCCTAGAACCAGGCTGGAGATGGATACTTCAGAAGACAAACATTCAAGAAAAAAAATTAATAAAAAGACACAGAAACATTAGGATTAAAAGGCCACCTGGCCCTCAATATCTCCTTACTTTAGGATGGCATTAATGCAGCCATCCTGTTCTCTCACACTATCCCTCAACACTGCCTTTCTCTAGAAAGAAATCTAGGGTTTTTTTTTAATTCATTTATGCTTTTAGCTTCAATATAACTTCCCCATAATTTATTCCATATGCTTACAATTCTGTCATGAACAAGCCCATAACCTGAACCAAAATGGATAAAAAGTTCCCCAGCAAGCTGACATCTGGCTGTCTTTTTCTGCTTCTCCTGGGCCTTCCCTGCATACACACTAGGCAGACTGAGCTACTGATAGAGTTTTCTTTTGTCTCCCCAGTGAGAAATTTATAACCGGCAGCTCTCTGTGTCTCACCTTATTGAAAATGAATGCTGAAGTTGTTGCAATTTAAAAAAATAAATGACATGAAACCTATCCTTTCTGTACTATTAAAATACGCATTTTTTCCTTCAACAAAATCTTTAGAAGAACTATTATCAAAGGCCAGTAAAGACCAATAACAGTCCCAGAAGCTTCAGTCTCATTTACATTGAAGAAGCATGTTACCAGGGCACACCCGGGCCCTTGTAATAATGTTTGAGAGATATAATTTCACATGGTTCTCCTTCATACACCAGCATAAGGAAATAAATTCAAAATAATACATTTCATGTTAATAGCTTTAAAGTCTACCACAAGAAAAACTAGTTGTCTTGAATTTATACCAGTGCCTTGGCATTTAGAAGAATCACAGAAGTTGTACATTAATCTCTTATCCACTGTACCTGTAAGGTCCTACATGGAATAACATGGCCTGTCACTCAACAAAATCCTAAAAAAAAAGCAAAATCCACAGAGAAAATCCATAGTACCTTAAGGGACCATTCTTTCTTTGGATTTTCTGATATAAGCTAATTTGGCTACCTAATTTTCACTGAAAACTCAAAAGAAAACTAGATAATAATAGCAGAAAACAGGTAGAGAACCACAGAATTCTATGTTGGAACTTGACCAGCAATTCTGTGACACTGCAGAACATCAGCCTTCCCTGGCAGATCCATCAGTGTGCACAGACTCATGAGAAACAAACTATTGTTTTTCTCTATGAACAGCTATTATATCAAGAGGGTATCTGGCCCCTCAAGATGGATGTAACGTAAACTTGTATTTGCAGTCCATCCATCCATTCAGGAGGTCTTATGACTACAAGTAAAAATACTAAATTAAAGCAGAAATTGACCTCTTTATGTTACACATATACTTCAGAGCACAAATAGAAGGAACTTACAGTAGTATTTAATCACTGTAACACTATCTCATAGTGTAGTTAATTCTATAGTGGAAGTTAACCTTCCACTTGACCCAAGTGTCACAGATTAATTTACATTAGACAAATGAAGAAAACTTGGACTTAAGAAATTAATTAATCTTAGGCCTTTGGAAAAGAGAAAAGAGAAAGAAAAAAGATCAAGCAACTGGTTATATCTGTTTAAAGGAAAACTGCAGTTAAAATCACAAGTGATTTTACTGAGAGAGAAAGCACAAAATGTGCCTGTAGCTGATGACTGAGAAACAATTTTCCTTCTGTTTTGCCACAATACACGACATTTTCTTTAAACACAACCCATTAAATACTGCTCTGAAAAATCCTTTAGTTACTGAAAGGGTTTCTGAGGAGCTCAGAGCACTGGAATTTCAAACCCCATAGGACAATTTGGTTAGAAAGGCAGATGTGGTCATATTCATGAGAGCTTTTTTTCCGTATTCTTAATCACCTCCAGACATTGTAGAAGTCATATTGTGCAAGAAAGGTATAGGAACATACACTTCGCTTGCTGTCTACAGTGTGTTACATTCCAACTAAGCATTAAGTATCTGGAAATCAAACACAAACCTCATGCTTTATCAATACATAGAGAATCCCAAGACTGATAACATTATGGAACAGGCTTGAGAGCAAATGGTTTTTCTACTGCAGAGTGAAAAAACGAATAATGTAATTTAGAAATCATAAATACTATTTTACAAGCTTTTAATTACACCATCCACTTAAAAAAACACCAACCAACCAACAAACCACCACCCAACCCCGCCCCCCCTTCCCCCCAAAAAAACCAACCCCGAAACAAACAACAAAACACTTCAATCCAGGATCAGTATCAATACAAGTCTCCCTCAAAGGTAATAAAAGTCAGGAAGTAATTCCTGTTACAAACTTCATATGAAGCACACAAAACATGCTTGTCTTTCTGATGCTCAAACTCTGTTACTGAAGAGCTTAAAAAAGAAAAAAAAGCAAAGCCTTGTGCTAAGTATTTTTCCTAAAAAACATTGTTAATATACAGCACAAATAATACTTAATTCTTTCTTTTCTCTGACATTTTGGAGCAATTGTTACCAACTGAATGAACACATGAATAAAGCTTGCTGTCAAAGAGTGAACGGAGTCTGAGACTTACTGATGGTTTTATGGGGAAAGAAATGATTAGCAGGTGAAGTTAAGTAGATACTGCCTCATTTAGCTGTCACATTACATTTCATTATTGTCTTTCAGTTTCTAATGGGACGAGAACTGTAAATGTTTACTAAATTACCAGAAAAAAATATGCTCAAAATGTTTCCATTACATTTACCTAATGAAAATTTGCTCCTGTGACATAGAGGAAAAAAAGCAAAACCAATCTGGAGAACTTCCCTTGCTTATTTTTTGGAAAACCTTAAGAATAATCACAAATACCACACCACACCCAGACGGTACAGTTGTCAACAATTTAAGTCAAAAAAATAAACTAGCAAATGTACATTATATCAACAAGTTCCTTCTCTACAGAATAAAGACAAGCTTCAAAGAAACAACTGCATTTTTAAAGAAATTAATTTAAAGAAATTAATTGGAAAGTGCTTTTAGTAATTTTCCCTATTCACAAAAATAGCCACGACTTATGCTAATTAGAATGCTAGTCAAGTCTGTTTCTGCAAAATTTTAAGTCATTCCCCTGATAATATTTCTAAGGAGAAGGTGTGATAAATACAGTCTTATCGCTTGACAAGGCAACATTGTTACTGAAACAAGATTCTTCAACTAGTATTTATAATCCTCTTCCTTAGGTCATTCCATTAAACAACAAATTATAGCTCAGTCACTGAAACTGCAAGCAAATTAGGCTGAAGAAAACATTCAAGTTTTTGCAACTTTTTTACACTTAACTCTCAATTTGTTTTCCCACAGTATTCTTCTATACAACCTTTCTTTGATTTTAACACCTCATGATGAATTCAGGTAGCTTTTCTGTTATGCGTTCTTTAGTTCATCTGTGTTGGAAAATTCTGTATAGCTTTGATTTATACTCTGTTCCACATATAAATCTGAGGGAACAGGTCATTCCAGATGCAGTCCATGACACTTTTCTGCTGTTTTCCAGATGGGTGTTATCTACAAGATTTATGTTTATTTTATGTTTTCCTGTACATTACAGTAACCAGGCACTGAAAGGTTCATGTACCCAGTTAAAGACTAACCAGAACATCAAATTATAGGTCAACAGAGATTAATTTAAAAGATTTTAAAGAGGCTAAATTGGCATAGATTAAGAAAATGCAGTGAACATGCTATAAATGCAATTTTTAAAGATGCACAGAATACTTCTCTGGCAAGAAGAGATCTCTTTTATTCCAGTCCTTACTTACATTCATAGCTGATCATTGAGGACTGTCATTCAATACCAGTGTTTAGTCAGATGTGCTACTTCAGTATCTGAAGGTGTCACAACACTGGGTCTGACTGTTAACTACACCTTAAAAACTAATATAAGCAACTACCTGCAGATTACCAATTATTTCCCACTAGCTTTGTCACAAGGTAAATTGCAGGGAAGTACCTGTACATTCATTGCCTTCCACCACACCAAAAAGCCCAAATAGACATGCATAAACAGAACTTTTTTACACATTTCTTGGTCATAACCTCCCATCATCTTTTACTTCCCTGTACTCTTCCCAAATTCTCTTTAGAGAGAAAGGGTGGTTAACCAATTACTGCAATTTCTTTTTGTACAGTTTATCCACTGCAACGAGAATGCAGTCAAAAAGAGTCTACAGCAGGGATCATTTATCATCTGAGTTCTGGAAATAATTAACCTGCTGCTTCAATAGCTAGAAGTTTCCTTATACAAATTATTTGACACTATGCAAGTCTGAATGACTGCAGCAAAGCACAGGCCTTCAGATGCAATTGCTATTGAGCAGAAATGTGTTGACCGTGTTTTCCTTCAAACAAGGTCTTAACTTCCCCAAATTTTTATCATGGTCAAAATAAAGAAATACTAGACAACTAGGGAGGGGATCCTTATGAGGCTACAAGACAAGGTGGCCTCAGCAGTTGCCTGTTGGTACTTGCTGATCTAAGGACTCTGTCAGAGGAGGTTGTTTCCCAGGTAAACATTTCAAAGAGCTGCAAAAAGAAAAAAGCTCCATCCCATTACATCTCATGAAATACTGGATTGGGTCTAGGCAGCTTGGCAAAATGTGAGGAAAAGAGAGAAGCAAGAAAAATGAGACCCATAATCAGCAGAACATGGATTGTACTGCTCCTCTTCCTCTTGTGGACAGCAAAAACTATCAGCACAGGGTAGGGACTTCAAAGACAAACCCTCCTACCGCCTGTGAAGGTAGCTCCAGGAAGGATGGCTCTGCTGCCACTATCATATGAGCCTGGCAGCCAGCAGAAAGGCAGGCAACCTACCCTATCTCAGCAGACCTGTCCAAGGGAGGAGAGCTCAGCATAATGCCTAGGGACAGACCAGAAAGCTATCACTGAATCAGCCAGGTTGGAAAAGATCTCTGAGATCACCAAATCCAACCTTTGAACCAACACCACCTTTTCAACTAGACTACAGCAGTAAGTGCAACATTCCGTCCCTACTTAAATACCTCCTGTGCTACTCTTTCAGTGCTCAAGCTATCCTGTTCATCAGTATCCCATCTCTTACACCCAGAAACACAAAGCGTTATAGAGAGGGCTACTGAAGGGTTGTTTGATTTTGGTTCTTTTTTTCTGGTGTTTGCTGTGTTGTGGAGCTTTTGTTTGTTCGATTGATTTGGTTTTTTGTTTTTTTGGAGGGGGTAGGTTGTTTGCTTAGTTTTTTGTAGGGGGAGCAGTATCACTGCTGCCTTGCATCAGTAAAACCATATTCAAGCTATCAAAACAAGAAAAGTTAACTTGAATCCACATATCATGCCAGTTCAGTCAGAGTAAGAAACAAAACAAGAATAAAGAATTATGTGCTGTCTCAAATCAAATGTTGCTTCAAGCTTTTCATTCGTTTTTCTAGTTGCTTTCTAGTTGTGTGTTTAGTATTTCTAAATAAAAATAAAAGGGTGGTGAAATCAACTCTCATCTATTAAAATTCACAAAGCATATTAGGATAAAATATGCTTAAGTTCACTTCAGGTCTTATGAGAAGAAACAGACAGTAATAAAAATTCTTGTCATAGAGAATCTTTTAAATAACAGTTATTCATAGAGATTATAAAATCTCTCCTACAGTGTCAGTGCTCATTTTCTCAATTCCATCAAAGGCTATATGTACATAAAGCTGTACAGCTCTCATGGTAACAGCTAGGCCAGAAACACTTTCGTAAAATAAAATATTGGTAGCAAAATAAATTCCTTCTTATTTCAATTTAAGCAAGTTCAGTAGCTGCTGGCCCTGTTCTGCTACCAGTACCACTCTCTCACCTTCCCTATATCCCTTGTCTCATCTGATCCTAATATCAAAGTAAGAACAGTAGTTTTTAATAAAAAAAAAATACTTGCAACTAGTTAATTTCTCAGCTTATCACAACACTATAATCAGTTTCTCTGACTTACTAGGTAGGTATAATTGCCCTTGAATCTTGACTTCTGTAAGGAATTACTCCTGCTTCCTGTAAGAAATTAATCCTGAGAGTATGGAGCCCCATAACTGGGGAAAAAGGAAAACAAAACAAAAAAATTTCCAGGTTTTTTTCCTTTTTTTTTAAAGGGTCAACCAATGTCATAAAGGAAATCTGCAAACTACTAAAAATTTCTTATCCTAAAGTTCTGCCTTATCAACTGTCAAACCTCTTTACAGAGAATAGTCTTGTCTATGGTGATTCATCATATCTCAATTATTGGGGCTGAAGGCAAATCCAAAATGCCAGACAGACAGAAGTCCTCACAAATAGCCTTTACTCAGGCTATGCATTAAGCTAAACACACATCTAAAATAAGCCAAGTGTTGGAGACTACAGCATTTGGTCAAGACACACGATGAACTATGTCTCTTGGTTGATGACCACATTAATCTAAAAATGTCCCATTTCTTTTAGTCAAATGATTTCTCAAGTTTACCTATGAATAAAAAATGGCTCAGCAAGACAGGAGAAATAAATGACTTGACAAGATGACATTTGAAGTTCCATATTTTCTTAACACTGGATGAACAGAGAAAACAAAAAGACAAGTTTTTAAAAGGAAATGTAACAGCAGTATTGGACAACTGTGAATAATCTCCTTCCTATGATGTATTTCCCTGAACAGCTAAGGGCGGATAAAACTTCTCTCAACAGAACAGGAAGACAACTGCTTCTTTAACCCCCTGATGAAAGAACCAAGTTTTTTCATAGCTATTGGGGAATATCTGCCATGAATGTGCAAAACAGATCTCTCCTGCTCAGTGTTACCCAGAGCTACAGCACTGCAGTTTCTGTGATCATAGCTTTGTTTCTCCTTGGCATGCTCCTTGGTGATATGAAGGTTTTTCACTTTATGGAAAATATCTATATATTGAAGTGTTCTTTTCTATTGGTAAAAAAATCCATCCAACCTCTAAACATTATGTGTTTTTCAGTTCAATTCTTCAGTCATTAAAAAAAAAAAAAAAAGAAAAAGAACTTTAAAAACCCAACCAATCCCAATTTTTTTTGAAAGTGTTCCATTTTAAAACAAACTCCTTCGAAAATTATCAATATTTAAAAACAAAGATCATTATTTATTTTATGTCTGTTACTATTTTCTCAAGTCTGTTTCCAAATCTACTTCTCAAAAGCATATTCAGTGAAATCACTCAACTGAGTGATTCCTATTCAACACTAACAATAAAGAGCCTATAATTTGGTTTTCAAACAATAAAGTCTAACAAGCATTTCCATTTAATGATAAATCTTATGTATGTATAGTAAAAAATAGTAAAATACTTACTGCATTTGTAACTGCAACACCACTGAAACCTCCCCAAATCACATCTTACGTTTACCTTTTATGTATTTTTTATGTCTGTGTTCTGTATGCATATGTATGGGCTTTTTAGGGTTGGGTTCTTACCTCCTATTCAGTAAGCATGTTTCAAGGCAGAAATGAGAGGGAGAATAAAAACAACTTTACTGTTCACCAGAATGCCAATTACAGCTGAAGCCCTGAAAGCTGCACTTATCCCAATGACCAGAAAAACACAGAAAGTGGAAAGAAAACACGTTCCTTCAGGGTTTTTGCTCTATGGCCTTTCCCTTGCCATCACCAAAAGCCAATTCTGTTTATGACAGCAAACTCTGTCACTGAGACCATTGTCCAGGTCTTAAAACAGCTGATTGATTCACACAGAAATATGAAAATATCAATGCATTAGTTACACTCTTTTGTGATTAGATACATGTTAGGGTTTTTTTAATGAAAACGTGGAATGAAAACATAGAAACATGGAAAGCTTCTTCCTTCATGTGAAGTTTGCAGTGAATATGACCACTCTGGCCCTATCTTTAACTTTCTTGCATGTGAAAACTGTGTAGATGAGACTGTCTAAGTACCTATATTTGTGGTACCTCAGGTTACACTTTTGTCAGAAAAAATAAAATGTGCTTCTTATGATGTTAATGATGATTTTAACTCTAAGTAACAAGCTGAGGATATCTTTAAAAGTCTCTGATGGATCTATCTTCAGATGCATTGTAAAGTATTTTTCATTACCATGCACAGCAGTGGTTTTCACAAGTTTGTTCCATCAGAAGTTGAGCATCAAAGACAATGAGTCTGAGCCACAGGTGGCTTCAGGCTCTGCTCAGCTCCTGCATATGGTTTTCCACAGAGATTTCAATTCATTCTGATGTACAGAGATGGAAGAACTTATTTTAGTCTTAACAGGAGTAATTTGAGTAATGTTTTTTTTTTTTTATGATGATGATTTTGTTCTTTGCTCTTGTTCGTATTCATTAAGAACCATGGTATTACAATTATGGTGACTTGTATGCGGTGTATTAACACCTCTCAGTTGACTATGAAATGTGAATGAAAAATGTCTCTCCTTACAGGTCCAAAAAAGAAATTTGACAAAAAGTCTTGACAGACACAAGAGCATAAGAAAAATCAGTGTGTGAATATTGTCTTTCCTCTGACAGAGCAACAGACACGATTTTTGAGAATATGGTCAAGTAGGATAAAAATCCGCATGATACATGGGACGGGGCTAGAAAATAGTCATCACTGATAAAGAAGAGTCTCTAGGTCACCAGTATAAATGCTAATATCTATACGTGTCTGAAATATACCTTGACACCTACAAGATCACTGCCTGTGATTAAGTGGCGTAAAAGTCAGCTGAGACTAAATAATTAAGCCATTTACAAGGGTAGAAAAGTTTTTCTTCACCTTTTTTAGCCTAAATTGGAGCTCTAACAATTATCCTTGGATACGGTGTTACAGAATTGAGACTACAACTTCTTGTATTTTACAAGCACAGCAAGAGAATGACGTAAGTCATCACTTAAATGTTTCATTACTGGTTTATTTCCTCCATACTCCCTCTGATAATCTGATTAAATAATTTACACTGCAGCAAGGACAGGAAAAAGCTATATGCTAAGGAATGTCCATTCTGAAGAGCACTCTGTATTAAACAGCAATATGCCTTCCTTAGTATTGTACGGGGTATACAGACAGAAAAAACTGAAACTATGATTCATATTTCCCACTCAATTTATACAAAGGCTTTCATTAACATAACAGCAAATGTATGCAGCAAGGACAGCATACTCTCTTCAACAGTAAATATAAGCTATATGCCCACATGGACACACATCAATAGGATCTGATTACACCCAGCGTAGTCAGAAACCCATATTGTGACTTCTAAATCCAAGATGTATACATAGTCCTATGACCACATTTTATCCTTGGAAGGATACTCACAGGTTGCATGGATTTCCACATTTCATTGAAGCACTGCAGTAAAACATATTATGATAGTGACTTTAGTACTTCAGTAGCATTTGGCTCTGGCACATCATAATGAAAACGTAATTCATATTAAGCCTCACTCTGGAGCCCTGGATATTGACCAATTCAAATTCAAACCTACTCTTTTATGCCTTCCCTTTGAGGGTGCATGTAACTAACTGCTGATCTGATTCATAAAGAAACGGATGATCATCAACACATTGCTGCCAATTTATGAAGTGATATTTTATCCATCTTTCAGGAAGCAGTGATTTCTCAGCACTTCTCAACTTTCTCCACCTCGTAACAGCACCTCTCTCTAACGAATCCTACTGTGTAGCTGGGAAGTCGTTGATCATTCTTCCCACCATACAACTACAGACAGCAGAGAGTATGAAAATATAAGTCTCAATTCCAACAAAGACGTGCTGGTATAATAACAGAGAAAATTAGTGGTACTTAACTCTGCAGCTTCAGCACTAGGCTTATTTAAGAATAAGCAAAATTACACCATAAGAAAAGACAGCGGAGAAGAGAAGGGGAAAGGGATGAGGGAAGACTACATCTGTAACTCAGAGTGCCATCTAATGGTTCTGACTTGGCTATTTGCAGCACGAGAAGCAAGCAGATGAGCATGATGTGGTTCTACCCGCACTGCAATACAGTAGGTATGGCCTGTCAGACCATGGCAGCACTGTAGCTCCATTTCTTTGCATGAAGACCCAAAAGCATTAAGCAACCATGACAGGAAGTCTCAGCTGCAAATCTCTACAATGTGCCCAATGCCTTCTCTCCATTCAGTGATAGAAGCGGAACAGTATTTATGGTTTGGATAAGGGGTTAATTGCAGGGCGGTACACTACCTAGCTCCCTGATTTTTAGAGGGATTGTGTGGAAAAGTCCTAAGTAATTCTACAGAGAACGAAGTTCTGGAGTAAGACCTATATGATCATACACCATGTGCTCCAGAGGCCCTTGAGTGATGAGTATTTTATATTAATTAAGAGCATATAAGAACAACTTCCATACTGAAACATGTAGACTTTGCCTTGTACAAAGTGCCACTTTGAAACTGAATAAAATTTCCCTAATATTATTACTACTATGTAATAATTATTAATAAGTAATTATTAAGTAGTAATTACTAAGTAATTATTGTTACTACACTTACTTGGTTCTATAGATCATACCATTTTAAAATAAGAATGAAAATAACATTCAGGAACAGTGTCCTAAAAGTTGGCAGACATGTCAAAGCACAAAGGAAAATAAATGGTTCACTATTTCTTCTCTGTATTACTGAAGTATCAAACCTTATGGTAACCTTTAGAGTTACCATAATCACAACTATTACTACAATTTTGTCAAGTAGTATTCCAAGGACATTAGCCTTGGGTTCCACACTGGGAGAAAAAAATAAAAAAATAAGGCACTGTGTCCCCGTATCCCTTGTATCTGTGCAGTCAGAAGCCATCATTATGATGAGCATGACTACCAAAAGAGAAAGGTTCCTAGCAGGCAAACCTATATAAACCAAGCAACACCTAACCAAAAGCTAGTAGAGTTAGTGAATTATTCTTTTACTTTACACATTTGTTTCAAAATGCCCCTTTTTGTCTAGAAAATATACTTACGTAAGGGATTATTGTTTACCATTTGTATAATACTATTCAAGTGTTTTGTATATACTTGTTTACCGCAGAGCAGAGGAAGAAAATTTTCTGTGAAAGAGTAATTGCTTTCTTTTTTTTTTTTTAGCAAATCCAGAGGTTCAGGTGGTTCATAAAGGATGTTATAAAACCATATATTTCAAGTACAGTCCATGTAGTAAACTGTGGGAACTATAGAAAAAGAGTAAAAAATCCACATGCAAATCAGTCACACTATTCTTTCCACTACTGCTGCTCAGAACAAATAGTTCAATGATTACAGCTCAGACTATATTTAGGATAAAGTAAGCAAAAGGTATCCCGTTGAGAGCAAGAAAGGATGAAAAAAAGCTGATCATACTTTCTGAGAAGAGCTTAAGTACAGCTGATGGAAATAGTTTTTCTTTTCCATAAGGTATATCCAAAGGCTTTGTAAACTTCAGTTTTACTTGCTTACTTCTAAGCAGTGGGAAGGAAGAGAAATCAGACAGCTATCTGCTAGGGGAAAGACTTTGATGCCTAGTGAACACACTGGTAAAAATCTATTCCTGTAAACTTTATAGTCTATTTAACACATACCTTACCGTCAGTGGAAGGAAGCACATTCCTTCAGGATGTAACACTGTAATGAAAACCTCTGTTAGAAAAAATGTGGTAGGATTTTTCCTACCACAGAGGATCAGAATAAAGTGTTCATACCTGGTACATGCTTTACTGAACATGTGCTCTTATGCTGCCATTGAAAAGGCGGTTTGCAGGACTTTTAAAATAATTTCGAAAGCATATTTTACTCAGATATACTATTCAGAAGCTGTTCACTGATACATAGCTTCATAATAATTAGCTTAATTTGACAAATAGAAACATTTTGGGGGTTTATTTTCTGCAGGATGCTACATCTTCCTGAGAAGACTCAGTTCTTCCAACAAAACTCAAATTAAAGTGCAAATATAGCCAAGCCAACAGCTTCAGCCACTACTTGCATCTCTGAACACCTCAGCAGCTTTCCATTCACTAATATCACTTCAAGGGAACAAGTCTCAAATCTCAGAAGCTAGTGTCGTAATAACGAAGGTATCTCTCTTCTGCAGAGATAGATCAACTCCTCCATATGCAAGACACATGTTTTTAAATCCAAATTCCTACTGGTCTAGAAAAATTAAACCCAAGGTTATTATAACTAAAAAAAATGCATACAAAATACATGCTTTTTTGAAGACTGCAACAAATATTACTTTCAGATTCATCTGGCCTTTCTCCATTTACATGCAGTTTGTTCTGGTTCCAAACATGCCTCTAAAAGCAGCTATCCCCCACTTTCCAAAGCCACAAGGAAAGTCACAGCCTGGCACCAAATACCGGGATGCTTCCCCAGCTCCTCACCAAGCTGCTTACAGCTAGTCCACTCACATCCCCAGCAGCACCTGGGCACCTCAACCTCTTCTTAACAGACCACTCACCACATCTCTGGTACCTCTTTTTTCCCAGTTCACTCCAAGGAAGGAAAGCACAGATCCCAGAACACAATCACTTTAACTCATTTTAGGGCTAAATGGTGTAAATTAGTAAAATTTTATGCTTTCAGCTAACCAACACAGAAAACAGTTCTGCTTCATCAAAATGTCAATGTTTCACTTAGTGACATCTCACTTGAGTCCCTGAGAGAGGGAAAGTTTTCAATAGACTACAAAAGGCAGTCATTTTATAGACACTCAGTTTTACACACAAGAGAATTAGTACACTCACAAAAAATTTAAAAAACTCCCAAATTACAGCTTCCATCCAAATTAAGGAAAATCACTGCATCTATGTTCAAAAATGTGTTAATACTCTTGATGCTGATATTTCCCTGCTACTAGCTATGTAACTGAAAACATATCCTTCAGTCCAGTTCAGGGAAAACTAGAGAAATTGCATTACAACACAAACAAGTCCCTCAATAAAGTCGATGAGAAACTCTGCTGGCTCTGGTTTTGATCCTATAAGCAGGCAGACAGAGTCCCATGACTCATTTCTTCATGATGATTAAATTTGAACAAATCAATACATTTAGCTTTATTCTTTTCAGTTTTACATTCCAATAGCTTCATATTGGACAGTATTGTGACCTGTTAATGTGAATCTACTGTTGAACTTTCTGCTCCTCCAACAAACTAAAAGAACAAAAATATTTCACACACATATTCCACTCCTGAGCTACAAATATGCTTTGCTTACATGTATTTCCTTGTAAAGCCAGCCACTGCATGTTAGTACCAGCAAGAATGTAAATCTTCAAACAATAAGGTATGTGGATACATAACATTTAATACACAGCTGACTAAACACCATAAGTGTTTGCTTCAAAGTCATTACCACCTCTGCCCACACCGAGAATAACAAACACAGTATAATCACAGTGCTATGACAATAACAGTTCCACAGAAGGCTGCCTGAGGGACTGATTGGTATTATAACAGCTCAGTGAAACCTGGTATACTACTCGCTATAAAAAGCAGTGGGTTTTGCAGAAGTATGCACCCTGCATCAAAGTTAAGTCTTCAAAGAGGTTAATTTTAAGAATCATTGAACATTTTAAAATACATTTTAAAGGGCTTAACATTGCCTAAATGCCGGGAGAAACAACTTCTAAAATTACAGCACAGGTTGGCCCTAAGAGTCCAATGTACACAGCAGAGACACAGAAGTTAGCTCTAAGTCAATCCATTGTGAGTGTAAGACTCCATACAGCCCTCTTGGCATGGAGTTCTGCACTTCTCAGCAGAGTAAATTACCACGCATGGGTGCTCCACGTTGAACTTGATGAATGGCTTTTGCCATTGACTACAACGAGCATCTCTAAAGCTGAAAACAAATCCTGCATGAGCAGAATCAGGTCAACACTAAAGCTTCTGAACATCCAGTATCAGGCATCTAGAAACTTCTTTCACTGTTGATGAACTTCATTTAGAACTGCTACTTAGCAACTACAAAGCCTTTTTAATTAAGAAAGAGAACTTATCATTGTGGAGGTTAGCCTTATATTTCAGTTTTCTTTAAATATAACAAAACCATAACTCTGGAGTTAACTGAATCAATATGTTAGTATTACTCAGCAAGTGGAGTACCTCAACTGTTATAATATAGTTTTAGCTCTCAGGTACTGAGTGAAAATAGATTGAACTAAGTACTGTATACAGACAAATTTTTCCTGAGAAAAATCTGGACCACTGCCAAATGCAAAGTCACATCTTCAAGCACAAAGCATGAGGACCAGTGTTATGACAAGGTAACCTTATCACAGACAGCTATGAATTTGAAGACGCTGCCGTGATTGTGGTTACTAAACAAGCCAAGAGGAGCCAAGAGCTCAGATGGTGCAGTTGAAATAATTCTAGCTTATACATGTAGTGAGGTAATGCTTGTACTTCATACAACATTAGTTAGATCCTTACTGAAATTAAGGGGTCAGTACTAGTGTAATGTGAATCTGACAATTTGGAAACAGTTCAGAGAACAGCTAAATAGTATTAGTCAGGATTTGGAAATCTGCCTCAGAGTGAAAAGCTTAAGCACTTAATCTATTTATTTTATCAAAGAGAAGGTTAAGATGTGACCTGATTATGGTTTATAAGTAGCTACACATGAACAGACTCCTAAGATTAGACAGCCATTTACTCTAGCAGAGAAATGCATGGCTAGAACCAAGAGCTGAGAAAAAGGTAGAAGAATAAATGTTTAAGTGAGATTAATTAACCACTATGGGTAAGATATACGGATTTTTGGGGGGTTTTTTTGTGGGTTTTGGTTTTTTTTGGGGGAGGGGTGTGTGTGTTTATTTGTTTGTTAACTGGTACACTTATCCATCAAGCATTGTCTAAATACGTATTACCAGCCAAAATTATATGGCCTGTTACCAGAAGAAAACTGACCTTACCACCTGAGGACTTACACAGCCGTCACATCTTAGTGACATTTTCACTTCAGGCTGCAAATCGATCAACACAAGGTATCGGGCAATTACACGCCAGTAAGGAGCTGTCATAAAAAGAAGGCAACTCCATTATCTCATCTATATTCTGTCTAAAATCAATTCCACTTTGAAGCACTGACACACAGATGTGAATAAGATAACATCTTTCTATATGCATACACAAACAGAACATACTCCTGGTATCATAGCAAATCAAAATAAGATCATTAAAAAAAAGTAAAGTAAATAATACATGAAAACATTAAACACAAATAAAATAAAATTAGATAATATTCATAACAAAACAAAAATAAACTAAAAAAACCACTCCAAAAACCAACAAAACAAAAACCTCAACGTGGCGTAATTATGTGGACACAATCTTTGAACAAACCCTTCAGCAGCAGCTTAAGGCAGACGGTTTTGTTGCAGACGTAGACTCATTCACTGCCCTCCTGTTGATCCCATGGTGGGAACAGTAATTTCCACAGAAGGGAAAAATTAGGCAGATCAGAATGGTAGTTTTAATTAATGTCTCCATGTAGGCAAGAGATAAACCTTGTTACCATCCCAAGGAGCATCATCCATATGAATGCACAAGGGAGAAAAGTTTAATCATGAATTTAAGTAAGAATTAGCATCAATTTCACAACAATAATTTAAAGTGCATCTAAAATGCCTTAAATGCCTGCTATTTTGTTTTAATCTGTGCAATATTGAAAAAAAAAAAAAAGGAAGGAGATATGAGTGGACAATAAGTGCTTCTCAAGCTGTCTGAAGCACAATTCTTGCTACTTCAACAAAGTTCATAGCATATATTTGCCCCTCTGACCCAATTCACCCTAATTCCCCTTATTACACAATTTCCGTTCCCCTGCTGTTCTCATCTAGCTCTTTACCAGCTTGTCACTACATGTGCACTACTCAGAACAGGGGGCACAAAATGTGTTACATGCCTCCCATTGCACCTTCTCTCCCTGACAGAAGCTTATGCAGCACATCGCAGTTCAAATGGTAGAATTTTACGGAGGATGATACAGCATCATTAAAGGTACATTAAAAACTATCCTCTTGACTCCAAAACTGTGGTGTGCTTCACTCAATAAATTACAAGTGACAGCTCTTTCACTTTAAGAACAGGGCTGTTGTATGAGACTGTGTTGTTGCTTCACTGCCCCTGTGAAATTCCATTTATAATGTTTGCAGTGCTGTTGCTTTTAGAGTTGCAGTAGGATTGCTGATAGAAGAATTAACAATTAACCGCCTTCATTTATAACAGCCACAGGACAAAGACATATAAATTATTCAAGTGTACTAACTTTTTTTATGAACCTCTCACAGACAGCATCACAATGACAGGTGATAATGATTTGCTTGCTGCATTTTGCATTCAGATCTCAGGATTAAGCGAAAGAGACATGAAATCCTCTTCCAGGATGACAATGATCTAACTACTTCACCTTCGTTTCAGCCAAAACATGATATAATCCATCTTCCTTATGCATTAGTTCTGAAGAGAAACTAAGAACCTAAGTTGCACGAGGCAGAAGTGACTACTAAATAGAGGAATAAAATATCAATTTTCTATTCTTTCTATTTTACAGTCATATTACAATCAAGTCTTAGATTGAAAGGAAGTTACAATGAAACACAAACAGCAACAAAAATAATTATGCATACTGCGTTTCAAAAGTGCTAAAGCTAGACAGTTATTCCTATATTACACAGCTTTGGATAATTTCCTTTGCATGATCTTCCTCTGCACTGGGCAACATGTTTCACTGTAAGACATTTTCTGACAGGTATCCAGTCATAAGAAGGTGACAACTGAAACAGAGATATACCATTTCTTTTAAAAGCATTAAGCACTGATGTTTGAGCCTCTTTTTTAAATACCTTACTTTTAGTTTTAACCATCATTGGCCCTTGTTCTTCCTTTTGTGTCTACAAGAAAAAAGGCACCCTGTACATATTTACTTCAAAAAATATTCTAAGAATTAAGTTATTAACTTTTTTTTTTTAAATAAGCTCAATCTTCTTCCTTTAGCAAAAGTCACAAGGGTATCTAAGAGCAAAGAAAAGATGTTTCCATGTGTTTATTGACTGCATAACATTCCATACACCATCCAAGATGTCTATGCCAATTACGCTTAGAAAGCCTGATAAAGCATTACCTAAACCCACATATGCATACCCCTGTTATTTAGGCTGCTTTCTTTTGAAATAGAAACTAATGTATCAATAAAACAAATACTTTAAAATGCCATATCACCAGGAATTTCATCCAGTAATATCTCTGATGGAAGAATTGAGTAGCACTTTTATGCTCTGTCCTTAGTGTCATTCAGGTTAATCATGACTGTGCTCCACTAGCAGAGCATACTCAAACTCAAGACTACACTAAGATTTGGTGCAAAGAACTGCCAAGATAAATTCAATTGTCAACTACCCACACACTGTCTGGTCTGTCTATCTTATGTATGTTAAAACAAGGACTACTTAAACACATCCTTAATTTTATCTGCATTCATCTAAAACTTTGTAAGGCCTTAGCAGGAATCTTCTCAGAAAGACTCAATATCTAAGACATTCTTATCCTCTACTTCCTGGAAGGGAAAAAAGTACCAAAAGTAAACAATGGCCTACTTGTGAAGGGCCCTACTGGAGGGATGTTTGAAGCTTTGATACTTCATGATCTCTGACACACTCTGCCCATCTCTGTCTAGCAAGTGCTAAAAGGGGAGAAAATGCTTGGCTGTTTTGACCTCCACATGCCCATGACACTTCGCAACCTTCAGTGAGGCTGAATCTCATGCTTCAGGGCTTCAGCCAGATGTTGGTGAGGTCAGTTCACTCTCTTTCGGCAGGCCTTCCCCAGGACGATCAGAGACTAGCCACAGGTTCAAAGCAGATGGAAGATGAAGTGACCCACTGTTCAAAAATTGCAGTAGGAATGCTCCTTTGAGATACCTGACTGGTATGTGACCTGTTCACATGTTCAAGGCACTATTGATTACCAGACCATTCCAATATGAAAAGAATTCCCCTGTTTTGGATGAGCAACAGCCTTTGGTTTGCTTCCTTATTCCCTCCTCCTACACAGAATAGAGGCTTTCCCTGGGGCTACTGGGATATATTTTACACAACTTGGACAATACAGAAAGCTCAAATATTTACCTCTCGTTAATCTCTCACATTTGTCACATTTGTCTCTCTTACTTACTGCTTATGGCTTGCAGTTTCCAGAGGAGTAAAAGATTTTCTTTCTGGTCTCTGGTTAAAATATATTTTCTGTGATATACAGGCACAGGTCAGCATTGGTTATCTAGAAGTCCCTTCTTGGTCTTATTATGAAACTTTGATATTGAGTCCCATATTTTTTTAAGGAGATAATTCCAAAGAATATTTTTGGCTACTGTTGCAGAAAATGAAGTACTTTGCTGCTATAATCTGCTGATGTTTCCTTTATTAGTATCACATATGTGTATATATACATGAAAGTACATATGAATCTGTACATCCATTGATCTATAGTTGTATGTTCACACGAATTAACATAGAAATGTAACAAAACAGCACACGCAACATTTTTTTGTAATTTTTTTTTTAATGAATTGGTTTTCTTGTTCTTGGGCTGGCTTAAGACAAAGAAAAAACATGGAGTAAATTGCCTGTGGGTTTGCTCTCAAACAACTCTCTGTTCTGGACAGGAGAGTGAGACTATGAATCATCCATTGGTCATCCACTCATACTGAAACAATAATAGACAGGCTGAGAACAGTGGCCAGCATCATTGCTAGAGTTCAGGAATTGTGCTCCTATCACATGCCTCTGTTTTAAGAGGTTTTAAAAAAGTGGCATTAAGTGCACTTGCTTTAGGCTAAACTTGGGGTTGAAAGGAACCAATTGAGAAGGAAACATGCTGAACAAATTAACTCTCTTCCAGCATTCTACTTAACCATTTTAATTAATGCGAACATTGAAAAGTGAAAAGTCAGCTAGTTAGGATTGTTTATTCTGAGCTTGCAACTTAACAAGAGGGGTCAATTACAGAACTATAAGCAAGAAAATATGTGCATGTGTGAAATGGTTCTTAATAGCACAAAATTATTTGCTGGTCCATTCAAAGGATCATCACTAAAGAGTTTTTGCGTTTAGATTTTGAAAAAAATTTGGTAACTGATTTCTGTACAACATTTCCTTGCTTAGGAGGTAAAAACCTTTAGATTTTTACCAAACAAGTCTCCAGTCTGCTCTACAGAATAAAATGTAGACAAGATTGCAAAAATAGATATTTCAAAGGTAAAAAATTGAATGACTCATTTGCGCTAAGAAAACATAAAAGAGGGAGAATGAAATCAGGTCACAGATAAAATCCTAGTCCATTATCTGTGGACCCATAAATGGGATTTTCTCTGTTCCAACGAGAGAAATATCTACAAACTTATTACTAGTAGCATGTTTCAAAAAAATAAGAATTCTCAATGTATTTTCTCAGAGGACTGAGTTTTTATATCATCTCTCTCTGTTACTTTCAAGACTTTTTCCCCTCATATTTACAAATATGTGCAACACCAAACAGTTCAAATTTTAAGCCTCAATCTGCAAGGTAAATTTCACATGTTAATGGCAATTTTATGTATGTATTTCCAAGATCAGATTCTTCTTGGTGATCTTGACTTCAGTCACTTATAACACTCATTGTTAAGAAATTGTAAAACCAATAAAAATTAGAATTACTGAAAGTTACAAATAAAATTTATATATTCAACTAGACAGTTATTGATATTAATGTTCATGTGAAGTCCTCATATCATTGCATTGTATTCTTCATGACATCTTGAGAAATATATGGAAAGTCACTTTGGTAAATATTACATACCAAGAAAATCCTTTTAGTCCTTGTTTGCAATCTACACTTCACTTAGACATCTTAAAATCACAAAAGCCATCCGCAGAGAGGGATTTAAAAATCATTACTTTAGAATACTTGTTTAATAGAAAGTGATGGCTTAAATGCTACAATATGTTCCTTGAATATCTTCACATTAAATGGTAATTGAACAAAAAGCTGCCTGGTCCTCTTCAAGGGCAAGTCCCCACAAAGCTCCTCATTATCGTAATTTGCAATTTGGAAGCCAAACTAAATAACAAGAAGTAATTTGCCAATTAGAACTTCCTGCTCTTTTTCCCTTTATTCTTTAAACACCATTCAGGGGCTGAACCAGTCAAACACTTTTAGCTTCAAAACTGCAACTGAAAGAATTTAATTTGTGTCTCTCCACAGTGAACCTGTCAAGAGGCAGCAGTGATGCATACCATGTCCCGACACAACAGTTGCCCTTAAATACACAGGGAGTTCTCCATGTACTTGCTCTACCTAGGGTTTCTTTTAACAATTTCCTTCATTTTGCTTCCCTTAAAATATATGCACACTTTTCCAAACTAAGGTTTCTCATCAATGATTTCTGACATATGGAAAAGTCCCACGGACAAAATTCATTTTTTGTCTTTGAGACACTTTTAACAAATAAGAGGCACATAATGATACAACCAACACAAAAGAGTGCTCAGAAGAAACAAGGTTCCATTCAGCTGGTGAAAGCCACAGAGACCAGATCACTCTAGAGAGATTTAAAGCTTCAAAAACAAGACCATATGTGAATTGTGCTGTCCTGAGAATTCAAATCTTGACCAAAAACAATGAAACTGGCTTACTCTTCAGAAGTTCATTGGAAATATGTACACGGAAGGCAAAGAACAAGTGTACAGATGAATGGTAATGTCTAGAGCGATGCTTAGAGCATGGACTACTTGTAAACCTATTTGAGACAATCAAAAAGAAAGGCATTTTCTTACGTAACTTGTACTGTATTGCTATTAAAGTCTGTCAAGTATACAGTTTTTAAGAAGATATGTAAATACTAAAAAAAACCCAAACCAGTAAATCTTGAGTAAGGATATCTCTGCAGTTTTTATATACTTATGAGAAAATGAATGTTAGATACTGAAAAAAACATTATTTAAAACATTTCTGTCTCTATACATACACTGTCTTAACAAGTCAGTGTGAATGAAGGAAGGTATTTATTTTTTCCTTTTATTTATTTCCAGAAAATTTTCCAGTCATCTTTCAGATCAGCAGCTTGATCTAAGGAGTGCAGTACTTGTATATTACATGACATGAATGCAAAGAAATATCTAATAGCATACAGATCAAACTGTCCTTTGAGGTATCAGGGCTCTGAGGTTAGAACACCACATTACCACAATGAATCCCAGAAGAAAAATGAAGGTGTGTTCTTTCGAAAGAAAAAAATTTGAACTTTGCAAATTGGTGATTTTTATCGTAATTGTAAGCTGTTAGATCTCTTCTGCAACTGCCTGATCCATTACATAGACTATTTAAACATTTTTTTTCTGTTCCTCAGATGTTTACAGGGGAGAACTTTCAAAAATCTATTAAAGGAACACAGAAGGATATGCTTACCTCATACATACTCTGTGTGAATAATACAGGATAGGTTGCTCTGACCAAGTTTCTTTTGGTCTTTTTGATGCTGTCTGTGCAACTATTTAGTGGCATAAGTGGAAAGCAAAATTTGAGGAAGGCTGCAATAGAGAGAAATCAATCAAACCTAGTCCAACTTACTCCATACAGTTTGAGTAGCTGAAATGGGCTTGAGAGAGAGAGTAAGAAATAGCATTTCTTATTGTAGACTGTGCAGAAAAAGAACACTAGGATACACACATAGTATATTTTCTGGTTGAAAAGCTTTCCTCGTCTACTCACAGTACAAAAGGAGAAGAAATGAAAGAGAATAAACACCTCCGTATACTGTTGAACTTCACATAGCTAAATCAATGTGGACTTAAAAGAGGTCCCTTAGTAGCCCCAGGCCTTGATCATTTCACCACTGAAGTTTCTCCAGCATGGGAATCTGCTGTTTTCTAGGTACATGCAGCTTGTGTGACCAGACAGATTTTTAACACTGAGTAAAAATCAGCACTCTTGCTGCATAGTCCAGTCAAAACATTCCTTCCCTTATTAAACTTCGTGGAGTACAGCGGGCATGTGGGTAACAAACTACTGCCTAGCAATCATACCTGGCATGTAAATTTGTGCTGTATATACAGAAATCTGAAATAAAGATAGTGTGAGACACTAGATAAAGGGTTTGTAATAAAGCACTACAACACTTAAACTGCATCTCTGTAAGTCAAATCCTACATTTTAGGAAAAAAAAAAAAAAAAGTGAAGCATGACCAAAAGCATTTAACTATTCTACAAGATGATCTTTAAATCACCTCCATTTAACAATATCCTATTTTTGTCAGAATAAAAGTTGCAATCTCATTTATAGATGAATTTTGGCGAGAAAGAGGAAATATAGCCACTGCTCATCTCAAACTAGAACCTAATACAAAAAGCTGTGAAACACAAAGGTTCATTCATAGACCATCAAGATAATATAACTATATACTTCAGGATCAATCTTGCTGCAAATACTTTGAAAATTGCCTGCCCCAGTGCAGTTCTAAAAATAAAAAAAAATTGTAGGCTTCTTGAATTTCAAAAGTCTTTGGCAGTTCTCCTCAACTCAGTTAATCAACTAATACCTCCTAAGGGCTCTTCTGAGATATCTAAAAATCCCATATTCAGTGTTCTCAAGGAATTATGACCTAGTCCTTATGCATGGGGTAAGACCCAGGAGTGAATCTATGAAACAGTACTTTGTTTGGCAAAAAGATAAATATATGTACTTGAGGAAACATCGTTGCAAACTTTCTAATTTATTTTAACAGCATGTATCAGAAATAACTCAGCTCAAGAAGAGAATGAGGAGGGGAAATGAAATTAAATGTTGAAAAAGGAAAAACCTTCTCTAAGTCTACACTAAGCCTCCAAGGAGCAACCTTCACAGCATGCTGAAGTCACAGACAAATATATAAATGCTTGTATTGTTATTCACTAGAAACCATATGTCATTATGCAGTACATAGTACACCTAGAGATCTCAAAATACATTAACTATGGCGATATCCCAGTTCCATATGACATAAGCACTTCTAGACCAATTTTCAGGGGAGGTAAAATGAAGGCAAAACTGGTTTTTCTGCTTCCTTACTAAATAAAAGTTATTGACAGTGGTCTCACGTTCTGAAAACTAAGTGTTTGCCAAGTGGCATATGGAGGACAACAGCAGACAAACTCTCGAGAACCAAATGACTCAATTCAGAAGTGCCAAACAACTAACTCAGTAGTGGCTATTTTCAAAGTCACGCATTGTTCAGCTTCTTACCAGGTATCAGTCTCAGTTGTAAATGACTTCACTGTCACATACTCCAGCATCAATAAAAGTACTTAGACTTTTTTCTCATCAGACAGCTATGAATTAATGGGGTAGCACCCAAAGCTGTTCATTGCAACTTAGTTGTCAACTAACCACATTTTTTAATTAAATTCTGTCAGACCATGGAATCTTTCTTACCTACAGAAACAGAGGGACAGTTTTTAAAAAGCAAATATTTTAATCTTCCACTCCTACAACATACTTCAAATGGCCTACCCATGGCTTAGACACAAGAAGTACAGACCTCTGAAGCCCAAATGAGGACTCCTCCAGCTCTCTCTACTGTACTGCAAGTGGGACAAGAACACTCGAGGCACTTTTTCTGACTCATGCCTGCAGTTCACTTGGCTGATGTGAACACATAGTGATAACCTGGGTCCACGAGAGCACTGTGAGAGCAATTAAGAGCACATTCAAAATACCATAGCGATGCAGTGGTAAAGTTGTACAAACATTAGAACACTACGCTATCAGACGTTGGTTTACACCACCAAGGGCCAAGACCATGTATTCTCAAAGTGTGTCCTAAACCACAAGACAGTCTGGCCCCCATCCCATGCTTGGGCAAAATGGAGGAATCTGAGAAACAATGCGGCCACCAATGCACTGCCTCCCTTTGCCGAAATCTCACAGAAACATCTCTTTGGGTGGTCCATATGCACAGGACTTCATTTCTACTGAGAGCATGCAGCAGGAAAACTCAAGAGAAGAAAGGGGTAGGTTGCTATAAAATGGCCTCTCATGACTGTTGTGCATTCCTGATATCAAGCTTATTTCTGAAGAGTGTTACATGGTGAAAATTACTCATGAACAGGTCTCTGTCACACAAGTTCAGGCTTAGAGTTTTTATACAGAATACATATCCAACTGCAACATTTTACTGTATCAACTAAAAAACATTATCTGAAAAACTCATAATACAGTATAAACACTAAATATACATAGCAATACATTTACATACAGAGAAATATTCACTCTTTTCTGTCAAATGGTTTGGTGGTCCAATTCCTCAGGAACACCTGTTAGCCTCACAAAACCCACCATCATAATTTGCAGTTTATTGGCAGTCTGAGCAGGGTGGAATGAATTGCCCTCAGAATTCTGGAAAGTGTGGTTCTGCAATGCAGCTGAGGCAGATCGGCAGAACCTGCCTGCATTAAACCTGTCCTGACAAAGAATGCCCCTATTTGGTAAAAGCAATTAAGAAAATAAATAAATACAGCTCTGCTCAAGGAATCGCACGAGCAGAAGATAAACTGACTTGACTTCAGCACAGACGTCCAGGTCATATCATACCTATTCTTAATTCAATTTCAGTAAAGCCAAAGACATGAACAGACACAGGGAGATGTTATCAGAGGGCACCCACCATAATAAGAGTCAGTCCCGCTCAGAAAAACCACAACCTGTTAAATTCCGATGTCTGTGCCATTTTGCACAGCAAAACTAGAACTGACATTGCCTGCTGATGCTGTGTTCAGGTCCCACTTCTTCATCGATTCACTTTTTTTAACAAAGTCTTTAACATAGAGACAGTGACAAGCTGATGGATGGAATCTTCAGGGTCTTTACTTTAGGAGGATGGAAAGAAGATGTTTTGCTGCTACTGCAAGTATTCTAATATAAATATTGCCAGCTACAACATCAGAGGATCTGCAACTCAAGACTAGATTCTGCTGGTGGTTAATACTCTATTTGGAGGATAGTCTTCAGTTAGTACTAAGTCATATTCAGCCCACATTTGTGAAGAAATTAGGTTATTCAGCATGTAATTAGAAAATAATATATCGGGTAAGATACTTTATTCCACATATGATGCTTCTCTACATTTAGAATTTAGAGATGGTCCATGCTTTGAAGTATGTTTGTTTTCTAACACAAAAAGCTCTCTATGAAGCATAATTACCATATATGTAAAACTAGTTGCATAATGATTACTTGCAATTAAGAAATCATTTTAATGATAAACTTACAGGAAAATTCATTAGTCTCACTGTTTATTTTGTTAATATCTTAGAGATGATGCTCCACTGGGATGAAAGTTAAATTAGTTGGAACTCCTTGAACTTCACAGACTTCACATTATGCACTTAAGAGCAGAACAAAGAATTCCACTAGCTTAATACAGGAATCAAAAATGGTAACAAATACATAGGAGAGCAGATCAAATACCATTTTGAAATAATTGATATCCCACCAACGTTACTATTAAAATACTGAAACTACTAGTTTTAAGCTCTGTAATTCAGTGAATCATTTAATTCTTACACAATTTCCATTTCCTGTTGTACTTCCTAGTATCAGTATTTTAAGTAACACCGAAGTTATTCACAATAAAGAAACTGAATTACATGACTGATTCAAACCTCAACACAAATAAAACTGAGTCAATTGCACCTGCTACTTCAACTGAAATATTATTTTTAATGACCGAACATATACAAATGTATTTATCTAGGTATTTATCAATAGCTTCTTTCTGCAGAATCTATGCAGTGAGAATGATGGTGTTTTGGTATTTACACCCATTTGGCCTACAAAAAATGAAAGGTCACCAAGAAAAATGCAGCATCCACCAAGTATTTTTTTGAAGCAGAAATGCTTCCATTTGAAGAAATAATCGAAATTCCTCATTAGGGTCTGAAAATTGCCTCTGCCACTACTACCAGATAAAAATGAGAATAGGCTTGAAATAATCCCTCTCCAATTTGGTGATGGTACCACTGGATGTGATACTCTGCAATATATGGACCAATGTGCTCTTCCAAGAGCACAGAGCCTGCACTAACTACTTGATGTCTAGTTGCATCACAGAAAGCAGGATGCAAGGCAGGTTACCCACCCTCCACAGCAGGCTAACACAGTCATCCTCCATCAATACAAGAAGCTGCTCCAGTTTTTTGCCAGTGTTTCTTCTCTAACACCTATCAGTACAGAATGAATCCACAAAGACTACTGGTTACAGATAAACAAGGAAAAAGCCACAGGATGGACTTTCATCATCAATGAAAATGGAAACAGTCTAGCAGTCTTATCAATTTAAAGAAGATTGGACAACATGTACTTAGAGAACCAACCTGCCTGAAAAAGACAGCATGCAGGATGAACTTTGGAGGCTTTTATAATCTTTTTTTTCCTACAATCCCCAAGCAGAAACTAATATATTATGATGGAATTTAATAAAACCTAAGACCACAATTAGTAGTTTTGATGGTGCTATCAGAGGCAATAGGCTGGAAAATTCAGAATATATGGCAGTAATACCCGTAAAATTAAAATTCACACCAGCAAAAAATAAAAGACCCTTGAAGCAATTTCTTATATTGTTCTGAGACAACTGACCTGTTTAGTTCTTTGGTTTGTTTCAAACTAGAAGCAATGAGGCATTCTAAAGAAAAGGCAAGGTTGCCTGTACAACTTGTCTGACCTCCTCATCTAACCCTCAGCCTTCTAGGAGAAAGCAGCACATTCCAAAACTCCATTTATCACTTATTTTAACTGCCATAAATTACTTTCCATGCTATAAAACAACAGGCTATAATCCAGTAAAAATTTTAGAACTCCAGAAAGTTTATTCAGGCTTAGATATCAATTTTAAACATCCTACCACCCCACCAAATTTGGTATTCTAAGAACTGTATTCAACATCTGTAATTCATAAATGAAGTGCCCTTGCTACAGAGAAAAGTGAAGCAGCATTTGGTAGAAAATTTTGATCCTATATGAACAATATCATAAAGACTAACAGGGTATGTCTAAAAAAAGCATTCCATCGACTCTGCCTGCTCTTTTGGAACCAGCTATTACACACTCTTACTCTAGTTTCATTAACATATTTCCAAACATATGCTGAAGTACAAAACTACTATATAGAATTCCAGATTAAAATTCTGCTGGTAGTTTTCCCTCTCTATACGTAGAGAAACTCCACTGGTTTTCCACTAAATTATCCTAGAACTGCATAATAATTAGAATGCTAATTGTGGACCTGTTCAGCTAAGATACATGAGTCTACTGTTTTATAGTATACTGTTACTTTTGCTGAAAAAATGCATTCATAATACTCTGAAGCAATTCTGCATAGAAGAGTAGCATTGTAGGAAAAGAGGTAAAACAGGGGAAAAAGTTAAAGCTTTCTTCTGTATGAGACTAAATGAAAACATTTACAGATTTCAGGGAACTATCCACTTCCTACCCCTTCCATTCTCTGTTTCTCTCGCATACACACCCCCCCCCCCCCACACACATATTCATCCCCATGAATTTTATTTAAAAAACCACCATATTTTATATGATCTCACCAAATGGACAAAAAACCCCTGTAAATACAAGATGAGAAAACAGTCCATGGTAAAGTGCACAAATATGTCTAGCAGGTGCACTTTCAGAGTAAAAACTTCTACAGGGGTTCCATTTAAAAAGATACTTTTCTGACTGTCTGTCTGAAGAGGCAGAACTGGGCTGGCCCTGTCAGTTGTCACTGCCACAGCTCAGAGTGTGCAAGCTCTAATTTGATCCTTGTTAAAAAAATACAATTAGAAATACATAAAAGGAAGCATTTACACACTACAATTTAGCACAGTGGCTAACCTAATGTGTAGGTGTCAAGTGAAACAAGAAGATAAAGAAAGTTTCTAGGGCGGTTTGGGTGTTCCAGATAAAAGCAAAGACCTTTTAAGACCTAGCTTTTGTAGTGGGTTTCCCAGGACTAAAACACAGACAAGATTAAAACATATCTTCATTTCCACTGACCTATAAGTATTTAAAGATCAAGCAACTAAGGAACAATGCAGTGAGGCATTTCATGTATCTGTGATCTATCCCCAAGCACCTTGAATTTGTACTTGATTATGTTCATATTGTAATGTGAAATATCACAGTGTCCCAGATATCTTTAGACATAAACATCAGTTCAACTCAATTTTCTGAAACAACATCTTGCCAGCAATGCCACACCAATAATCCGCTCATACAGAGATGGCCTACAAAAGACCAGAAAGGATTCTGCACAGCATCCATATAACTGTAGGCTCCATATGTAAACAAGACAAAATGAAGCGTATATGATTTCAGTTGCACATCTTTTTATCTGAGTTCTGACAGACAGGGAAAAACTGTTTCAATGAGAGAAGTTCCATGTGACATTACCAGAATACCAGATGGACACAGCTCTTAAGGTAAGAGCTAATACACACAACACTGCAGACACACAGTGAGAAGCATAGGTAAGAAGTTAACAGACTCATTCCTAATCCTAATTTTTCTTTTTTCCAAAATATTTTCAGTTTCCTGTTTTGGATTATCCCCAGTAATATTCTTATCACTATTAACATGACTACCAGATGAAAACACTGCACAGATGACATCTTTCAAAAACCTACACAGATTACTTGATGCAGTTCAGCAGTCAAAAAATGTCTTCATGACCTTCCAGTCAAATCCCCACTTCAAGCATTCATACATGTTCGCCGCGGGGATTTAAGTACAGTTTTGTTTACAAAATCCTCTTTATTAAAGGCAAACATTGATGAATCTAACATCAAAAATTCCTAGCTATTCAGATATGAGCAACACAAGAAGTCTGTGAAAATGATATAGTCATGCAGACTGAAATTTTTATTAGCTAGGTCATCAATATCAGAAAATAAATAAAATTTCAATAGCCTCCTGTTGAAGTGGGAGCTAGTGACACACCCAAGTTCTCCCCATTCTCAATAAAACACATGGATCTGTAGACAATGCATTAAAAGCCAAATGCAACAGATGCCAAAAGTTGTGATGACAAACGTCCTCTTTTCTGTTCCTCCACACAATCATTTTTCACCCACATAATATTCAATATATGACAGTATGTATTAACCAATTGCACAAGGAATTGTGACTCATTGTTTTCACTCAGGTTAAAAACCCACACATTTCCCTAGTATTTTCTTTACCTTTAAAATAACATTAAATGATTTTCAAAGTTTTAATGTAAGTTTTCGTCTTATTTAAAGATACTAAAGTTTAAAAACCTTAATAGCCTCCTTTTTCTGCTAAATGGATTATGAAAATAAGACCTATTTTTTCTTTGACAGTTGTATAGGATGTGATTATACATGAAACAGAAGAGTAGAATAGAAGAACAGAAGAGTAGAGTAGAATTATGGCAATGTAATCCACTAATGATCCCAAATGAGAACGGTCTTTGTGATTAATACAGTTTGAGACAAGGTAAGTAAGTCAGTCTATATGAAATGCTGAATTCACAGAAAAGACGACAATGTGCCCTATATTATTTGGAATTTTTCAGGCATGATACCAAATCCAACATATCATGTTTAACCTCTTAAAATAACAATGATTTCTGGTGACTTAAAGGTCCAGAATCCAGTGGCTATGTTTGGAAAGGACAGGCCCAGACTTCTGACAAAAAAAGTCTGACAGGCATAGCAATGAGCAATCCTATTCATTGTACTGCAAACACTAGACAGCCTCCAACACTTCCATGGGTTACCTAGAACTTATCACCACCCTGTCATATATCATAAGGGTCAAAATGAGTCTTTTGCCGTTTCCTGCTTAGCAGTTCAGATTCTTGTCTCTGGGCACTTAGGCCACTCCACACAGTGGGACGAGAATATTACCTGTCAGGCAGGGGTGCAACTTCAGCATCCCTGTTTGCACTATTGTGCAGCTGCATAACCAAGAGTGCAAGACAACAGCACTGAGTTCTGCTACACTGCACAGACTTAAAGTGCTCATTTATCCTCCTTAGCATTCCTGCTCCTCAATGGTGTGCTGTAAACAGACAGGACAAAACATCATGGTGTCCTAATCAGTGATGATGATGATTGATTTTTCTGACTATATTCATGTACGCTCACACTGCTCTTTTTCCCGCACCTGTCTTGCTTTTAGTACATGCAAAGAAAGCCCAGTCTTTTCCTCCTCTCTGAAGTTCCAAACTTGATAACAAGGAGGTTTTATTCCATTTCAAACTGGTGGTGTTCATGCCACTTCCCTGCCCTTAGAGCTGCAAGCAACACTAGGGAAGATCTAACCAATCACTCCTCTTTCTTTTTCCTACAGCTTTCAAGGCATCAAAAGAAGCAGCTGCAAATGAAAAGGGGAGAAGCAATTACAGGGTACACAGGAGACCATCAGCAGCCCAGTAAGAAAAATCTGAGAGCAAATGAAATAAAAAAACTATGCATTTGAACTGATTACTTATTATTTCACTGACTATGAAGCAGCAATCTAACATTATTGTATTTAGATGCTACTATACAAGGCTACCTCCTCTGTGATGCAACGTGATTTTAAGGCTACAACTGCCATACAAGATCTCTTGAATAGTGGACAAAAATTTAAGTTACATTAAGGTCACTGGGAAACGTTCACCTAAACAAGGCAATTTACAGTTCAGATTTAAATGAAAATTTTCAATCTAAGACAAGTAACTGGTTTTGCCATAGAAATATTGATGAGCAGTTATCAGAGCTTGTTTCTCTTCCATTTTCACCTGCTGGCAAAAATCAGAAATTAACATGATTTTATTTCAGGCTGATTGGCAGAGTTTAATGAATATAAATCTTATAGTTTCTTCTTAATAAAAAAGGTACAGCAGCACAGGCCATATCAAGTGCCTCTGACATCATCAGCAAAAAGCTCTATTCACCTTAAAGGAAACAAAATCAGGCTCATTGCTAATCAAATCCTTTTACAGAAATATTAGCAGACTTTAAGCCTATTAAGGACCCTTGGTGCTATCATGGGAGTAAAAACATGGCAGAACTAAAAGTACATACCTGCAATCATGCTCTTCCTTCATGTATACTGACATAAACTAAGAAAGCCAGTAGAGCCACTCAGACTAAATATGATGAGAAAGAAATCATCTGTCAGAATAAAATACTAAAAAGAGATATTATTTATGAATTTGAGGAAATCTTACAGATTTCAAGTTAGTTGGCTTGAGTTTAAAGCCAGGAGTTTAAAATACTCCTTTATCCACTCTTCAAATCAAAAAGGTGTCTTGGTTTCTTCCTAAAGTTTTGGGTTCTTCCTAAAGTTCTCAGAGAATGTAATATAGCACCTCTGGAGAGACAACAAAAATAGAGCACACACTCATAGAGTCTACATGGACCAGAACCACTAACACAGGTGACACTTTAAACCATGTGCGATTATCTTTCTACTTATTAAACTCCTGTGTTCAGCTGACAGAATGTAATGCGTTAGCAAGAGGCCTTTTTACTGTGATGTTTGTAATATGGTGTTCATCCATATTATCAACAAATCTGCGAAACCCAAGCTTTACTACTCCAGCTGCCTTTCACATGCACAGCATGAGCAGTCATTGACACAAGAAATTATTGAGCTGGCACCAGCCATACAACCGTGTAGCCAACACTGTCATACACCAAGTTTAAATAATGCCATACCATTCCCAACACTGTAGCGCCAGTATCAAAGGCATGGACATAACTGAAATGCCATAGTCTATGTCTCTAAAGCTTCTGAATACCTCTATATAAAATTACAGTTATGTTGACAAGCCACCTGTTAGGCTGAAGAAAAACTGAGTAACACTGTGCCCTTGTGAGGCCACCTTTTATTGCTTGCCCTCATGACATTTTTCCTTTTTCCCAGCACACCAGTCCTGGTGTGTGAATCCCCACGGCTGTGTGTTCAAAGCAGGGCAGAGTTGGGTGATGTTTGCTGGAACCCTGCAATGGCCTTGGCTTGAGCAGCACATTGCTTCACTCAGCCAGGGCACGCTCCCTGAGAACACACAGGTCCTGCCAACCCTGCCAGAAGCACTGCATGCTCTCCCTTGGCACTGGATCTTGTGTTTGTTGCAAAGGGACAAAACTATAGGGGAAGAAAGAGAAGAAGCTCCCTACTGTAATGGGAGCTTTATTGGAACAGAAGCTTCTAAAGAAATTCACAGGCCACATTCACATTACTAGGTTGGGGGACAAGGGTGACTAAGACAAAACTATTAAATTATCTATATTACTAAGAATTTTAATTTGTAATTTTTTCAGACTCTCATCTGTCAAAGACTTACCTACAGGCAGGGTGTATATCTGTTGAAAATATCAGGGGTTTATGTTCTATACTTGCTTTTCAGTGTGCTCAAATATCACTGGAGCTTTGCTCTCATGGAAGACAGATTGTGAAAAGTGATCCGGGAGAAAATATTGGATAAGAACTACAACAGAACAGGAGCCAATTTCAAGGAAACCCCTTAAATTTTAGTTCACTTGCCTTTTCCAGTTTTAATAACAATGTTGCAGAGCATTAAAAAAATATATGTATGTTGAAATAGGTGCTTTCTGATCTTTAGATACTTATATTAGGTTGTCCTTTTTTTTTTTTTTTACAAAGGTAGAGTTTCTGACACAGACATTTTGTCTACCATTTTAAGTGTTCTAGCTCCTCTTATTTGCAGTTTAAGTGACAAATACAAGAATTAAAAGCCATATAGTTTTGCCCACTAATAAATTTCAATGCCAGTTTGGAGAAATCCTTTTTAAGTGCTGCAGTGCAGTTGAATTCTACAACACCCCAGATTTTTGCTCCCATAGAAAGACTGCCAGCTAAGCTAACAATTGTAGTAACTTTTTTGCAATGTGGACACCTGTTCACTACAAACTGAAGTAAGACAGGCTACTCATTTCACATAAACCACCAGCTGTTAGATGGTACCAGGATTCAGTGACTACTGACCTGCGATAGATTTGAACTGGTGACCCAGGAGTGGAAGACTGTATATCCAATTACGAATCCACATTTAAAAAACTTAACCTTTTTAACTACATTCTAATCTCAAAGATCTCTGTTTTAACAAATGGCCTCATTTCAATGAAATGCAGGCATATCTAGGAACTTTGTTCTTTCTAATTGTGGACTTAATTGCACACATACTTGGTTGCACTATACTGAAAGACAGCATTACTGGAGTTTCTAGCTGACTCCCCATACATGTAATAAGAATGTACAAGTCTTTAAAATCTTTGTCTAGAGCAGAATGGGATTTACAATTTCTTTGCAGTATATGAGTAACACTAAAGAATAAGGTATTTAAGATCCATTGAGGTACATTCAGCATTTCCAAGCACTTGGAGGACATGGGATCTTCTAATAAGGATTAGCAGATGATTAATTAAATATGCAGAACCAAAAGAGTAACTACTCTTAAAATCTAGGAACAAGTTGACCTGGAGAGTAGAGAAACAGCTTGAGAGACAGAGACTGGAAGAAACAGTAATTTAACAAGTCACAGAGTGGTGGTCCTATTAATTCTGTTTCTTCAGTGAAAGAAAAATGGCAGCTGCACTGTGCAGGATGCCCCTGTTACTGGAGAAGGAGGGCCAAGAAGGAAGAGAACAGTGGGAAATACAAGCAGCTTTGCACTAGTAATGAAGAACTAAATACTGAGGGTATATTTATTTATGACTGAAGCCGCATAGACACAGACCACTCTACACAGCTTGCTAGCTTTTAAGCTACACTGATTATCTTTTGTGAAGCCTAAATATAACCTAAGCAATGTGCAAAATGATTGCACTCCAACTTAGGTAGTTCCAGAACAAAGGTAAAGATGGGAGAGTCCAAGTCTGATTTTGAGTTCGTAAGAACACAGAGGTGAAAATACTTTTGTAAAGACAGAGCCTATTCAGGAGTAAGAAAACTACATCTTAGACCGCAGAATTAAAAGTTTATTGAACATAGGATCTTTGTGAGTAAAATATTTCTGAATCCATGGAAGTGTTACAAGTTGACTGACAAGACCTGAGAACAAGCTACAAGAAAAACAGCAGCAGAGGAGAATTCATACGCAGCAGGCAGCAGCACACGTGACAGTTACAAACAAAAAATCACAAAATAAAGCCCTTCCTACTGCCCCAAAAAAATCCCAAAACCACAGACTTTCCACATGTAGAGAGCAACTCATGCATACCAGTGTTTGAGGAGTAAGTCCAATTCATTTGTTATAAAAATTTATTTAATACAATACATAACGCACAATGTATTCTGTACAGAAGAAAAAAAAGTAGTAGTCATTGGATTTGCTGGGATGGAAAAGTAGTGAAGAACTGCTTCACAACTTCTTATGGAAAACACTAAAATAGCAGCAACTTGGATCTAAGATTTGGAGTTTTCACTGAGACACGCACCTGCTAAAGGAAGTTATGGGATTGCTCAGAGGAAAAGCTTTCAGTTACCCATTAACAACAAAGCAATGAATTAGTCCGTGAAAAAAACTGTAGGCTCACTCCCCTTGATTCCATAAATATATGCTTTACAATTATAGCATCCCATGAATGTTAATGACTGCCCTACATCACAAGGTTTTCACTTGGATCAAAATAAACGCTGGCTGATGTGTGTATATTTGTTGTGCAAAATAATTAACTTTTCCATAAAGCACAGATTAAATATCACTAGCTATTGGATAGGAGCCAGGGTCTAACTTATCTGCATAAAATGTGCATCACAAGTCTATGCAAAAAATCACTTCCTCTCATTACAGTGCCCTTCTGCCTTGTGCCTGAAGTAAAAATAGTACTATTTTGCTCTTTTCAGAGCCAAAAACAGATGTGAAGAGAAAGCTAGTCAAGCCAGCTAATAAACTCACTTAATTATATGAGTATCTTTAAATATCAGGAAGAAGAGGTAGACTATAATTCAAAAACAAGCTTGCAAGGTTATTAAAAGATGAAAATACACTGACAGATTCATAGGCACATAAACATACACAGACAGGCAAATATACATACGCACACATACATCTTGGCAAATCTATTTTTATGCTTCAAAGCACCCAATATCACACATTGTCTGCAGCCTATTCTCCTGCAAATGTATTTCCTCCTTGCAGAGCCTGGCACGTAGACTACAGAAAAAAAGGCTTTGGAAGTTTCTGGCGGTAATGAAAGAAATCTTAATCCACACAACTCCTTTCAGATAGGAAAATTCTCATTTGAAATGACAACTTGCATCATGCTGAGGCAATTTACAGGTGACAGTATACTGTATTTGCTCTCCAAAGAGTATAGTAAGTTAAACTGCAATTCAGTCTTAACTATCAGCCAACTGCTGTAAAGGGAATAAAAGGACAAGCCAAGTACAAGTAAAACTGCACGCAACACGGGAGTCGCAGGATCAGAATCAGCAGTATATGGTGCACTAGCACTGAGACACACAGTCAGCTCTCACTTTAAGTCCTGAGCAAGTTATGTCTGGGGTTGACCACATGACCAGGAGACTGGCAATCAGTGACAGAATTTGTGTTCTCACTCACGCAGTGACAGCATTTCTATCTGCATGTTTTAACAATCCCCACTGTCTCTTCATGACCACCTTAGAACACTTCACACAAGGCAGTAAGATATGGTTTTACAACACATTTCTACTGCAAGCTCCTACATTACTTTGCTCTGCATTTGACCCTACAAACTATGTATATTTCTTTGGAACACTATATTCCTAGAACATGATAATAGATACACATATGATAAAGGGAAATAGGGATTAGGCATCATCTAATTAACCTTGGGAAGTTGACCCAAAATCTTGAGCTTCTTTTTCCTCCCACCATATGTCTATCAGTTAAAGAAAAACAACATGAAGTGACGCATCTCAGATACAAGTTCATAAGCATGCAGTATTTCAACTTTTTTTCTTTTGAATCATGTTTATAATATTTAGTCTTTGTATACTCATCAATACTGTGTGACCAATATACTCTTTTAAGGTCTATTACTGAAATCAAACATGCTATAAAGATCTTACCACATATGATTACACCAATAGTATAAATGTGTAAAACCAATTTTTGTAAATGGCACAATTCAGCAAAGTTTTTAAATAATTATATGTAAATCTGCAAGGAGTCAGAGTCTCAAAACATATTAAAACCCCAAACTATGAGCAATTTTAGTTGTTATGGGTATTTTCTCTCTGTACCATATTTATACAAAACATGAAGCAACTGCCAAACAATATATAACTTATGAAACTTTAGGTTTATCAGGTGAGAGTGAAACTCATCTGGCTTACATTGTTGTTTTAGCTTTCAGACACAGGTCCAGCCACTGCTTGTATGCTCATCTAAGTCTGAACCCTGCCTATTGGTACAATCCAGCCATATTTCCTATAATTAGGAGAAGAGTGGCCATTTGTTCACTCTGTGTCAACTTGCACTCTGAGACCAGGCAAGAGCAGACATGTGCTCTCTCCACTGACCTGAATGACCAGGTGGTGACCTCTGCAGTCCAGCTCATAAAGGAAAGGGGGCACTGTAAAATGGTCATTATGATTAATGGTTTTCTCAGGCTAGGCCAAATGAGTAATTGCTCAATCAAAAGACCCTCAGGCCCCAAGTAGTTAGCTTTATTACCTGCAGATATCAGATATCTTTTCAACTTCTAAACCTCTTTACTGTAACTAGGAATTATATTTCTGATTGTATTTTAGGAATTCAAATTAAAGTCCTTGGAATAAAGGTATACACATAATTAAAATACATTCCACCTGCAAAGCAAAGGTGACTTTCATAACTCTCTGTTACACTGAACTTTGGGTCCCAGCTACCGAGCTTAGCTTGTAGCATCCCAGTATCATTTCCAAAAACTTGAATTCCAAAGAAGATGATTCAGAAGAAAATATCATTATCAAGCTGCAATTGTTAGAAAATTAAGCATGCTTTCTCAAGTTCTTCTTGAGTGAGACAATTGTCTCTTATTGCTATGAAGACATTAGCAATCTGCTCTGTCAGCCCAAAGTGTTCACCATGCCAAAAACTGAGCAATTCAGCGTTATGAATTACCAACCTTTATTCTAACACAACACAGGCAAAGTTTATATGTATTCTTGCTCACAAATTCACAACACAAAAAAGCAGTCAGTAACTTCTTGACAGAACATTGCTGAAGTTACCATTAAGTGACAGTTTGCTGGCAAGACCACTCTATTCATTTTCATAACTTCTCTAATCTGCAAAGGGATAGCAAACTTAAGTGATAAAGCCCTGAATATTCTAGTAAAGCGTAAGTTTTTCCTAGTCACCAAAAGTTAACTTATTATTGACATATAATTGTGCAATTAACTGTAGAATTCATGTCATGTGTTGGCAAACAGGAAGACATGCAGCTTGCAGACATGAAACCACCAGGCATTAAATTTGCATCGGTGGCTGTACTTCACATCTGCTGTATTTCGGTACAATGGACTTCAGAATCAGGCCAGATAAATTTCTTTTCACAATTACATAAGCATCTTTTTCAGTATAGAGGTTGAGCAGAGCACCTGTTAGCCTTAAGGGAACACTAGGTCACAGGATGATTGCATATTAAAAGGTTTCAGGGCCTAGGATAAGGTCAGGGTTTCTGCCATTTATGGAACAATGTAGCTGTTGTCAGACAGTGTATCTATAACAAAAGTCCCACAGTCCACTTAATGACCATTTGCAAATATCCCCAAAATACCTTTCCTTTTTAAACAAGTCATCAGAAGGAATATATCTCTGGAGAACTACAAAAAAAAGAAGGGCAAAATCTGTTGGAAACCCGCAAGTACTGGGTAGAAAAATCTCTGAAACTGCTGGACAAATTAATGTGACTGGCACCGGCTATTTGTTTAGCTAAGACTCAAATATTTTATTTTACTTTTTTTTTTTTTTTAAGTCAGAGAGGCCGCTAGTAATACTCTTTTACATAGATCCATGGAGATAGCAGTTCTGAGTCAGCGATTCCACAACTTATAACTAATTTTAAAAAGGTTACCTGCAGAGTTTAGTAGAGTCCATACACTGCAAAAGTGAACACAGAATCATGAAATATTGCATTCAGTCCAAGAAATCAGTATTTAATTTCCTATGAGGCCAGTGAATAAGTTCTCCCAGAAAAATGCTAAGCAGTCTGCAAAAGTAAACGTTAGCTGACCACTCGGACCTGATTGGGACAAAGGCTGACAAGGCTATATACTATAAAAAATTAGTTCATCCATTTTCTTTTTTTCATTTTATTTGATCTTGAATAGTAGTTGTAGGTCATGTCAGGAGACACATCTTACAGTCTTCTAACTAAGAAATAAATATTAATAATAATTGTAACAAAAGAAGTCCTTGCATGCAGTTCTTGTCTTTGGAAAGGAAAGTAACATCGAGAAATCTGAACCCTTAAATTGCTAATGCAATTGTAGTGTCTTTATGCACAGTCATTCAAACTGAAAATGAAAATATTAAAGCGCAAGTGTTTACTTGCGCTTACATGCAGGTAAAAATAGCCATTTCTTCCTTTCAGAAGGTTTTATTCATTGTATGGTTTTGGTTTTTTCCCTAATAATTAGCTTTTTATCTCTGGACTATCTTCAGGAAATCTTTGCTTAAAAGGTTCCCTTTCTCAACTGCTGCCCTTATCAACTGCTTTTTCTTCACTATCTTGTCAACCTCTATAGAAGTTTAAACTCCTGACATTTTGTGCTTTTCTTCTGCATCTGTAGTTCCAAACCTGCCTCTATGAACTGGCTCACATATTGAATTAAAACTGCTCTATAAAAATCGGCTTCAGAGTGAAAAAGGATGTCAGAATTATTTTCAACTGCTATGAGTCATTACTCAGTACTATTCTTTCCATCATCTGGTTTCTTAGTGTTGGTGGACTGACTTCCTACTCCCCATTCCAAAGTGCTGAAAGTGTCTAAAATTCTCCCCTCTACAAAAAGGCCACAACAGAAGGACTGGAGGTAGTATAAAACACATCTTACTCTGCTTTCACTAGCAGCGTCAGCTAGTCTTCATTCTTCATAACACACTTTGCGTTTTATTACATTTTATTTGTCTTTATCCTCTACCTTTTCTAGGTGGAGAATTTATGGCTCATTTGTTGAATCAGCTCAGTTATTTTAACACAGCATCAGATACAATTAACTATTGCCATGACAGATGAATGCTGGCAGAATATGGCTATAAATCTGTTCATCCCTGTATCACATCCTTTCTTCCCAACCACCACCGAGTTTTAAGTATAAAATATTCCAAGAACTGCTGACGTGCAGACTTATGACAAGCTTGTAACCATCTAAGTTGGCATCTGGCTCAAAGCACCCTCCTCCTCTTTTAATTTTTAGAATAATAGGAATAGCATCTCAAATGAAACTTCTTCAAGTTCTTAGATGCTTCTGTCCTCCCAAGAGTGTTCTCAGTCACATCCATCCAAATTCTCACAGTTCTCTAAGTTCATACAAACCTTAAGAAAGACACATTTGTTGAGTCACACTAGGGGCACTCACCATTCTCTGTATTCCCTCCAAGAACTGAAATATCATTTTTAATTTTGTATGTAATTGTTTCAAGCTCACTTTCATTAAACAGCTCAAATTAGCTGAATGTGTTAGACCTGCAGCAGTTCCATGATGTAGAGCCAACACAATATCCAGATCCTATGTTCACATGGTCATCTGACATGTTCACTGTTTAAAAAGGATATTTCCTTCTATTTTCCTGCTAAGTAAATTCTACAAAAAAAAGGGATAATTTGTATTATTACAGCAATCAGTATCCTCTTGTACTTTCACAGATACTATCCTAAACATCCACTGGTCTGATTATGTGACCAATGTGTCTGTCCTTGAACAGGCAGCAGTGACCGGTATTGAGGCCATGCTGCTGAGAACGCAGCTGCGCTGGGCAGGGCACGTCTCCAGGATGGAGGATCATCGCCTCCCTAAGATCGTGCTCTATGGTGAACTTGTCACTAGCTGCCGCAAGGCAGGAACCCCAAAGAGGAGATACAAGGACTCCCTGAAACAATGCCTCAGCCTTGGCCATATTGACTACCATCAATGGTCCACTCTGGCCTCCAATCGGGAGGCGTGGAGACACCCCATCCATAACGCTGCTGATTCCTTTGAGAACACACAGAGAATCAGTCTGGAGGAGAAAAGACAACGCAGAAAGAACCGTGTCTCACCAACACCGCCTATGGAGACTTTCTGCTGTGCCTTTTGCAGCCGGACTTGCCAATCTCGCATCGGCCTCTTTAGCCATCAGCGCGCTTGCAGCAAGTGTGGGTAGAGCCCTTCCCAAATCTTCGTTCACGAAGCCTAGCCATGATGACTTTCACAGATGTAAAACAGCAATCCAAAGCTCTAATCAGAAAATAAGCCTCTTCAAAGTAAAAGTAAAGCCTAATTAATATAAAGATTTACTGCAGACTAGACTCAGTCATACCTCTTCAAAGGTTTCAGTATGTTAGTGATTTGCTTTAAATGTCTGCTGAGCATAAGACCCATTCATATTGCTAAGGGATTTGTTTGAGAAAATACCTTAGTACCATTTTAATAGTCTTTAGTAGACAGATAATGTTGACAGCATTCCTCATGAAACTTGCTGGATAGCAGAGCAGCACTTAATCATGAACTTTATCAATCCATTCAGATTCAATATATGTTTACCAGCAGAGTAATCTCAGCTGCTGAGCACACAGAATCCAACCATGGAATAAAGATTTTAAAAGCCTCTGAAACTGCCATAATAATTGCTATGGTTTTGGTCTTGATTTTCACATTTTCACAACAAATACTGGACATAACCTAAATGTCTCACAGCAGTTTTAAAAATTCAATCTATTCTTAAAGAGTTGAAGTCAGATTTCAGTTATTTTGTATCTTCAATTATGTATGTATTTTCTCAGTGAAAAGAGCCATCAAGTTGTACAGGAGAAAAAAATACTTTCTCTTCCTTTCTGTCTACTATTCATTCCTTTCCAAAGCCCTGGAGATTGAACATATTCCTTAATTGGTTTTAGCCTGCTGTATCATCTTTCCAAATCAGTGCACCAACCAGGAGTTAAATTCAAATTTAGGTGCAACAGTGATGAAATAAAAGGCTTGGCAGTACTAGATTATTTACTCTCTTTTAATCCTATTCTGACTGGGGATGTGTGGGAGAATTCTGCAAAATACAATATAAGATGCCCCTTTGTTAAAAAAAAAACAACAACAAAGTCTAACAAAAAGAACACAACAGGATTGAACTTCTATTGTGAGCTCTCTAGGAAATCTTCTTGTGCCATATTCACATCACACCTGACAGAGTTCTGCTAGCCTATGACTAGAGTTTCTAGGCGCTTCTATGTTTAAAAAAAATAGAAAAAAATATTAGGACTATTCATGATAATCCACAACCAACTGGATGGTGACTTTTTAATACTTTAAGAGAGTTCGTGTGTCTGAATACTCAATGAATATCTCAGGCATATCCCTGAACGCAGTGTCTCCTTAGCCTGGATGCAAGAGTGAGCAATTTCATTATAGTTCTTTATTGAAACAATACACAAATGCATATGTATGCACAAATTGATGCAGAATGGAGGGGGCAAAAAAGAATCAAAGGCAGTGAAATTGTTTCTTCGGAATGACTGTTGGTATAATTTTAAAATATACTTTATTTATATTAAGTTACAAGCTGTGCTAAAAGGTTTCAGTAGCATATATTTTATTCCCTGATGGTAACAAATGTGTTTCACTTGGCACCACTGCTATGTCAACTGCCACAGCCTCCATCCATCCATCACTAGCTAATTTTCAAAACCTGAAAGATTTTCTTTTAAATGCAGCTGTAACTCATTAGCTTCTTTTTGCCAACCTTGTTCCAATGCACTTCTTTAGTTCCTACACACACCCCTTTCTTAGTGAACGATAGCACCATTTTTGTGCCTTGGTTTTGACTCTAAAATCAGTAAAGTTAAGAGTGTCATAAGTATGCTCACTATAACTCAGTTATCCTTTCTGTTTCTGGCCCTCAATTGAATTATTAAACTCTAGTTTGCCAATATGTTTGTCCTCTTGAATTTATTTGGGTGTACCACAGCAGGGACAGAAGTGGTTACTGGTACACTCATCTTTCACATCCAGTAATCTCTTCTCAATGTACATCAGACAACAGACTGCACTGACTTATTATTAGTTTACTGCTTGGCCCTTGGAGTTACCAACATCATGTTGACTAAGGAAAATGTATCATGTACTACCTACTAAGAGACAAACATCAAAGACTCGATTTACTGAACCTATTTTACCTCTGTGGGAAAAACCTTGAAGTCTAAATTAATCCTGAAAACAGAGACCAAAAAGCTCCCGCCACAAATACTCTCCTGGTAGAACACTACCCTCTGCTACATCCACATTTCACAATAAAGACCATACTAACTGCTTCTGTAGGTTTACCAAAACCCCAGTGTTTTCTCTGCCTGAAATATCTGTCTACACAGCAAAGAGGGGAATGGTCACAAACTGTAGCTTTTTGAGATGTGGATCAGTGTTCACAGAACATAAACTGTTCAGGATTTTAATCAGTATAAAAAGACCAAGAGTCTTAAACCCTGAGGAATCTTTAGTCCAGAGAAGTAAGTAGAGACTTTGCCCTTTCTTGAATTAATTTTTAAATTATAGCCAGACACAAGAAATAGTCCCATTACAAAGTTTAGAGTCTCCACAAAACATCCATGAAATGCTGGGAGATTTCGTTACAGCTATGAACCACATATAATGCCATGATATCATGAACGGGCGCTCATCTAGAACTACAAATGTGGTTATTCCATTGTGAATTAAACCACAACAAATTACATGTTTTTTCTGTCTCTACCACCATGTAATTCTTCTCATTCTCTTTTCCCATGGAACCATTCAATGGTACAGATGCAGAGAGAGGGCGTGCAGCACTATAGCGTGGCACAGGAAAGCTGGCTGAGATCATACTATGTTGCAGCCTCTTCTTTGATTGACACAAAGGAAGAATGAGAAGTGGAAAGCTCAGCTCCCTGCCTGGGGTTATCCTGCTTGGCAGGTTCCTGGTCTGTGAACATTTACACTACTGGTGTGAGAGAGATCAGGACAAAAACAAATACTTCCTGTATTTCCAAAACCAGACCAGCCTACATGTTGCCTCTAGCTCAGTGTCTACAGAAAATCAAAAACAAAATCTATAAACCAGAGCTTTTTCAGAAACTTACTGCCATGTGAGAAATCATTTTGCACTGAAAACTTGCCTACAAAGTGCAGCTCAGAGTTTTGTGTAGTGTCTGGAGCATTAGAAAGACTCTTGAGTGACAAGCAAATAATGGTGAGTGCCTGCAAGTCAGTGTTTTCACTCTTGTCAGTTCATGCATGAGGGACCACAAGACCGCATAACTTGTTCCAGGTGAAACACTTCTCTTGAGTTATGAATCCTTCTGTCATGAATAAAACAGTAAAGAGTAATACAATGCCCAAACCACTTACTTTATCACATATCTACAATATCTACAATAACAAAAACTCTCTCCCCTCTGACACAACACACTCTTCCTTCACCCTCACTTACAAAATAGGTGTACACTTATAATACCAAAAAAAGTAACGAAGACAACTCTATTCCCTACTGCATATTTCTTTCCAATTTTTCAGAAGATAATTTCACGGAATCATATAAGTTGGAAAAGACCTCTGAGATCACAGTGTCCAAATACACAGAATTGAGCTCAGGCCAAAGGAAGAGGAGGAGGTGCTTAAATCATCAGCAGATACCAATACAGCAGCCCATGGAGGACCCCAAGCCAGAGCAGATGGATATTTCCTGAAGAAAATGGCCTCTGGACTGGACCCATGCAAGAACAGTGGAAAAGTGAGAGGGGAAGACCAGGAGAGAAGAACCGTTATGTGCTGATTATATGCCCTCCTAAATACCACTTGTGCCACCTGGGCCAGGTAGAGGAATATGCAGTAAAGGATTGAAGTTGATTGAATTGGGGGGACAGAAGGGGATGGTTAACATTTATTTGTTTCTTACTACTCAGATCAAATTTTTTTGGCAGCAAGCTAATTATCCCCAAATCAAGTCCTCTTTTGCCCGTAACAGTAATTTGTAAGAAATTTCCCTGCCTTCATCTTCGCCCACGAGTTTTCTCATTTCTGTTTGCTTCCTAGCTTTCTCATCCCACTGAGGAGTGAGGAAGAATGCGGCAAGGTGTGGAATTTCTCTGCTAACACACTACAATCAGTAATACAGTACAAGACTTCTATGATTTTACTGAGATTATTCAATCACTTGATGCATTTGACAGAATACTAATTGTTCATTCTATGTTTTTCATTTTCTGTTTTTCTTAGCTTTATGCTCTGTTGGATACACTACATTTGTGCATTAAGCAGCTGTTAGTCTTCTCTGCACCATGTATTTGCCACCTAATACTAAATCACCATGTCAAACTTCTATTTACAACATGTTCATTTTATTCCAGAACTAAAGTTTCCCTCAGCATCTAAATTGTTCTTCGTGCGCTCTTCATTTACCTGCTAGCACCAGAAGTTGCCCAGTATACATCTGCAACATGTTTAGTGATGAGGTATTTTGCCTTCCCTGGTAATTAGGTGGCACTGCAAGAGCCACTCTCCAAGCAAGTGTTTGGGAGGAAGGGTCATGTAGATCATTTCATTGCTTCTGGTCTTGATGGACCATACAGTACCAGGATATGGTAACATGTCTGCCGCTCATTATCACTAGCTAGATTTTAGTATTAACTCTGTCTATTCCAAAAGTGTCTCCTCTTCCAGATTTCCCACTTCACTTCTCCAAACAGCCTAAAACTGTCCCAGTATTCTCCCTTTTTGTTTTAACTGTATCTTTGTTTAGGGATTCTCTAAAGTGCTCCAAGGCAAATATGCTCATATTCTCTCAGATTGCTGTCTAGTTTTATCATATATATTCCTTTGCAGGAACAGAAACTTAGTTCTAGAGCACAGAATTATCATTTAGTTTAATTTACCATTATGTAAATTAGCTAATCTTGTTCATATTAATGTGTTAGAGATAAATTGCATCTACAGACACGCACAAATCTACAAACAGTAATCATAAGACTAAGCAGTAGCTTAATTCCACTCACTGAGTAGTGATAAACAGAAATTTGTTTACTTCATTTAATAGCAACTTAATTTGTTTTATTCTGAAGTCAATATTTTAAAGTCAAGATCAAGCAAAATATGCAGCATAGGACTGAGACAACAGTTCATAATTTTCCAGAGAAAGAATGTGGGGAGGAGGAAATTAAGCAAGCATTCTTGCATATATTTCCTGATGTTATTTTCATTATGGAGAAGTAAAATCACATTTACTCCCTTGACAGCAAAGGTCAAACAATCTGATAAAATCAAGTTAATGCACTGAGAATGACTGATGTTTAAATAAAAAAGTTCTGTTATTCTATGTAGCAAAACGTGTTCCCTCTTCTTTATTCTCTCCATATTGTTCATATATTTATTCTTAATGTAACAAAAAGGTCTACAACGAAACTAAAGGTCAGAGGAGCCTTCTGATTTATGAACTCCCATGTCCAATAAAGATTTAGCCATCCATGACATTTTTATAAGGGTAACATATCTCCTTTGTTAAATACTTGAGCTACTTCGTTCAACCACAATATTAATTTTCAGCCTGGTCCTTATCCTGTATGAGTACTTACACATCTATTTTATAAATTTCATGCTTCTCTGAAAGAAATAGCACTAGATAATACCAGTAACCCTATGCACAGAAAGACAAATGCACCCACAACTTCTTACAGATTCTGATTGTAGTGGGTTGACCCTGGCTGGATTCCATGGACTCATTAAATCCCTTTCTGCAGCTAGGCAGAAGGGAGAGGGGTCATCCACCCATCACCTTTATGAGCAAACACAGACTCAAAGTGAGATAGTACCTAAATTTATTACTAACAGGATAAAAGCTAAGCTAAAGAGTGAGGAAAAAAAACCAGTCTTAAAACACACACCACACACACACACTTTTCCCCTACCCCTCCTTCTGTCCATGGGGGGTTGTAGTTGGTTGCAGTTGCTGCTGCTTGCGATGTGAGTTCCCCCACCCCTCGGGGTCACTCATCTACAGGATGCAGTAAAGGTTGAGTCCCTGTACCCCAATGAGCCTCCATGGGTTGCAGGGGGACATTCTGCTTCACCACAGTTTACATGGGACCACAACTGAGTCCATCCCCTGCTCCATGGGGTCTCTCCCATGGGAGACAGTCTTTAACAGACTTCTCCAACGTGAATCCACGCCTCGGGCAGCAGGTCTTCCATATCTGCTGTCCTGGGGGCCACAGCTCTCACTCAGGTAAAACCTGCTCCAGCGTGGGTCTGCCTCACCACGGGTCCACAGGTCTCCTGCTCCAGCATGGATTTGCTTTTCCACGGGTCCACAGGTCTCCTTTCAAGCATCCACAGCTCCAACACGGGCTCCTCCATGGGCTGCAGGGGTTTTAGCTCTGATTCCTTTCCCTGCTCCATGAGGTACCTCCTCCCCCTGCTCTGCAGGGACCTTGATGTCTGCCTCATCCCATGTTCTCGCTCCCTGGAATGTTTCCTGCGCAACAACTTCCAGTTCTTAAATATGTTGTCACAGAGGCATTACTGTAATCTCTAATTGGCTCGGCCCTGGCCAGAGCTGGATGTCCCTCCTGGGGCCAAATGTCATTGGCTCCTATGGGACAGGGGAAGCTTCTAGCAGCTTCTAACAGAAACCACCTCTGCAACCCCCCCCCAATTCCAAAAAAATAATTCAGCTACAGAAACCCAGGACACTGATTTAAAATCCCTTGGCATCAACCCTGAACATGCCTTTTTAGGTCTCAGAAACCAAAGAAGTGGTCACTCCTCATTACAGATAAGTGCATGTTATAGGGCCTCCTCACTATGTATATGCTATGGAAGCGCATTCTACAGCACTGCAGAACAGCTGAGACTGTTTATTGCATGTGAGTTACTGACATGATCTTGAAAAAACATCTCATGATGTTCTAGAAAAGTATTAATAAATGCTCTCCTGAAACACACCAAGAACACTACTCTCTACACCCACTAGCCGGACAGCCATTTGCTGCCTTGACATCATCGGTGATTCTGCTCCTGGACCTTAGAAGCAGGACAAAGTGGGATGACAAAAACCAAGTCCATACATGATTTATTTCTGAAGTTGTTTGCTAGTTCATCTGACAGTATTAATTTAATTTCAAGGTAATGAAGCTGCAATAGGTGATCAGTTGCTCAGTCACAGAGACAGACAGACTACATTAGTTGGATATTTAACAGTACCATGCAACACAAACCTATGGCTTTAAATATGTGACCACTATATTAGGCTGAAGTGACTAAGTCAATATTGATGCTGTCCTATTTATGAGTATTGTCTTTCAGTGTAGCAATAGTCTACTTAATTTCAAATCCAATTATGATCAGCAATATTTCACTTTCTGGTGCGGACACCTAATACAAGTTTTCTGCTAATTTTTTGCCTTGAATTTTTCTCCTCCTATTAAAAACACACTTTGGTTTGGCAGCTCAGATTTGAGGTTACCTCAGACAGCCAAATCACCATTATGGAATTTTATTCTTTTTTCAACTCAGGAAGATTGCTGTTTGAAATACTCTCCAGTAATTCACTTGCAGTGTCTGAGAAGTGATGACTGTGTTCTATTCTAGGTACAGCAAAAAAAGCATCTAAGGTTGATCAGCAAAATAACCTGAATATTTTTTTTGAATAGTAATAATATGTATAATAATATATATACATTTGCTAGTTGATCCAAGAAATTAGTCAAAGTCTAGAATATTGTTGGGCTATACCAAATGTAAAGAGAAGTGTGTAACTGCAAAGTTGGCTGTTTCTTTGGTACCATTCAGTTTATGTATTATAACTGATTAATAAGGAACAGGAGCAAGTACCATGGGTGAGGAATTCAACGCTAGTTTCCATTCTTTGCCAATTGCAAGACCATTCCTACTTATGAATATAGAGTCTTACTTTAGTTCTTTCATTTTTCTTTCCATGGATTTCCTATCACTTCTGAACCAGTGACCTGGCTCCCACCTATATAGGCCACCCCTAAAAAACTTCTTGGCTTATTTGACATAACATTCAGTCTCCTGTGATACTAATCACGGTCCTGAAAAATATTACTATTGCTTCTGCTACTGCTGTAGGGAAAAAGTATTTAATTGCTCCCTATGTAACCTGAAAGAAAACTTAAGAAAAGTCTAGACAACAGACCAAAGATTCATTTGTGGGCGGCTGTCGCAAATTCTGCAACACAGAAATATTATTTGTTGAAGGAAAATAAATGAGTAAATGTCATGCTTTAATTTGATGATAAAACATCAAGCTCTGTCAGAGTCAGCCATCAAACTTGCATTAAGTCTCAGTTATTTGCAGGTGTAGCTTTACCAAGTGAAATCTGAAGCAGAAAAAAAAAAAAAGGATGTGGTATACAAAAAAATCTGATCTTTTCCACCACTTCCTTTACAGCAGACCAAAATACCATGCAAAAATCACGATTATATCCTATAGTATTACATGTCTTACACACACACCATCCTCTCAACATCCTTACAACTCATTTTAGTTGAAAATCCTGGAGGTCTTGGGGACAATTATCTCTGGGATGAAGTTCTGATTTCCCCTCACCTTTAAATCACTGTAAAAACCTTTTTGATTTCAAGACAACCCAGATTTCATCCTATATACCAAATGTATCAATAACCTTATACATCATGAAAGCCAGCACCAAAGCAAAAGAGCTTTGCTGTTCATTTCCTAGTTGTGATGCCTTCAATTATCATGCAAATGAAAGTTAGACTTGGTTACTGAGCTCTTGTTTCCTTGCCAAAAGCAAACATGTAAATGTTTGCTTTAGATAGAAGTTATGAGAATAAAAGGGATCTTTATCATATTTAAAGCAATAAAAACTCTAAGCAATATTCTCTTCAAGTCCATAAAATTATTTTAAGGAGGAATTACGTACATGGAGCACAGCCGTGCCCATGACTTCTCCACAATGCTGCTATATGCAGTCAATGAGTGACAGGTGCCTACATACTGAAGTTGGTACCATTATTCTTCATCAATACAAGGCAGTAAATTCTCCTTTTATCATCTCTCCATATTTGAATAAGTAACAAAATCATCTTCTAACCACGTCCTTGCTCTTCAACCTACCCAATCACCATGTAACAGAGTTCCTTCAGAGTTAACAGAGCGGGTACCATCTGCTATCAATACTGTCCACACACTTCCCAATCGAGACTTATTTCAGGCCAAGTTTCTTTTCTGAGTTAACAGAAGGTGACAAGCCTGGCAGTTTGCAAATTTTCCCTGCATGACTGATTCAGCCTGGCTGACCAGATACATTCTAATGAGAATGTGCCCACTCACAACAAAAACATTTTTGAATAATTTAAAACTTCAGAGCTTGGTGTGCCAGATTATACAATTCATTGTTTAATGATGGTGCCAGCAGAATGTACAGGCATCTACTACAAACACAGACTGCAAAATCATCATCAGACCTAAGTTTATAAATAATGCAAAAGGAAAAAGAAGCAAAGCCAACTTAAAACTTTGTTTTCATTCCCATCAACAAGACTGATGACACCAGCTATAATGCTTTAAGTACATTTAATATATTCTTTATTCTGAGGCTTCACGTATTTGTGTGAAAGCTTAGCTTTTTTTTCAGAGATAAAAGGCGCTGCTGACTAAATTTGTGGCCTGAAATTTTTCAAAGAAAATACTTATCCTTATTTTCCTTTTAGCTTGTCTGTGGAAGTTTATCACCAACACCATCAACCCAGGAAGGCAGAAGTGAATCAGAACTGCTTCGAAACAAGCAAAGAAAAAGGTATTTAGGACTGGCTTTTGTGATAGGTCCCATCATGCCACAGTATGCCATTATTTCAAGTCCTTAAAACTAGTTAGACTAGTCTAACTTGGAAAATACTTCTATTAACAGCCTTCCTAAACACAAGTATGTTTGACAAATCCACCCTTAACTGCAAGAGTTGAAGTCTGTTGAAAATCCAGTCATGACATGACATTTTTTTCACTTTAAAATGAGTTTTAAACATAAGGGTAAGCCTGGGACTTTTTTATATTTTGGTTTTTGTGGGTTGTTTGGCGGGGGGGTTAATGTTCAGTACACTGAACTTCTGCAATTTTTAATTGAAGAAACTTTGAATAAAATCAGCCTTATTCTTCAGAACAGCTGGCACCAACAGAAGAATTGCTAAGTTCAAAACCAGTGTTACTAGCAACCCTGGAAAGCAGAAAACTGTATTTAGATGCTTTGGAGTTGATGCAAATCCCTGGTACAAAGCTATTGGGTGTGTAGGCGCACTCTCAGCATCTTTATACTACATGCTGGAACAGCATCAGTCTGGCATACTTCCATTAATTACCCTAACTCAGGCATAGCAAGCTTTGCAATTTTATTAGACACTTTAATAGACATGGGCAGATAACTGTTCAAAGTTTTGTAGCTACTCCAATCTTTCCACAAGCCACAGAAGATTGGCAGAGTGTATAGAATAGGTAGGGCAATAGAAGTTCAGATGGAACAGCAAGAATGGTCATTGAATTAACATTCTATTAAAGGAAGAAAAAATGCACACCTAACACAAGTGTTTGCAGTCTGTTTTGTTTCTTCCACTACACACCATGCTTTGACAACTGGCTGTGTGTTCAGAGTTCCACAGATTATGAACCAGCCTTTGTTCCAGGAATCTTTGTCTTAGTTTTGACAACTCTTCAGTCTGTTTTCTGTGGGTTTATTTTTAATATGTTTCAGCTTGATTATCTTGTTGCTTCCTTTAGAGAATTATTACATTTACAACAGAAAATGCCTTCTTTGACAAGCCAGGAACTTGTTCTGCCACCCTCCTACAAACATGTTCCTGTCCTTTCCTCATACCTTGTTAGCACTGTCTGCTTTTTGAAAGATTGCATTTGCTACACCACCAAAGGCAACAGCCACCATCTGCACCCTAGCAGCTTCATGGGCTGGAAAACTACTTTGGAATTCCTCGAAACAGGCAAGAACATTTTCCACCACATCACAGTCTGCTTTCCACACAACCTGCCATGACTGGCCCCAGCTGCACCTGACCCAACAACTGTTTGGACAGCTCCAGACAGCACTACAGATTTCAAAGCCCTGTACGGTTAAATATGCATGAAGGTCTCATCCTGATTATACCATGGTCATCCAAGACCACGAATACATTTTCATGATCCCAAACATTTTCTACAGCTTCTTAGGACTTTAAAAACTAAATCCTGTTTCAAACTTTCATGTACCACCTTCATATTAGAACTCTTTCCCCCTCTCTGATACTTTAAGACTTGACCTGCTATTTAGGTGTCACATCTGCTGAAAATCTAAAACCAACTAAAAAAAATCCTTACCATTACACATATTTCCTTTCCTCTTCTTCCACCTCTTCAGCAAAGGTGCAAGTATTACAGGGCAAGGAGCACAGTTCAGACAGAATCTTGGATTCTTGCATTTACTGGTACTTCAAGATTTCTGAATCTTACCTTCCAGGTAAGGTGCTAACCTCTGCTCCACCAACCATCACTGGGGAGCCTAGGAGAAGTTCTGAGTTAATTACAAAGGCTATAGCCTTCCTTATCCTTTCTAAACTTACATGGGGTTGGTCATGTTCCACATAAAAATCACATCCTTTTTATGAAAGAAATGCAAAAGTAGGCTCCACTTCATTTTCTGACTAAATTTGTGTGTTTGGCTTTTTCAGCATGACAGTTCCATTTCAGAGATAAGGAAATGCATGAGCTATTTAAAAGCAAATAAAACAAAGCAGTCCAACTTTCTGCTTAATTAGTGAGTGCTCATAAATTAAGCTTGTTTGGTTAAATACCATGACAGAGTTTTGTTGTACTAAGGGAAAACAGATGAAGAGAAGATTGCCAATATGAAGATGCCAAAAAAGACCAACAAAACCAGCATTCTCACGTTCCTGTAAAAGAGTGGGCAAGAAAGTTGTGGGTCCTTCCCCTGAGGTTTGAGTTCTCATTACCCACCTAATCAGCGAGGCCAGCTTTTCCTGTCTCTCCATTTGCTTCCTTGGATCCTATTCCTACTTCAGAGTTCACCCGCCGAGTGACCTCACCTCTAACAGACATGGGAAGCCTTGTACAAGACTTATAATGTCTCAGTTGCCAACCTTGCTGTACCCTCACCATTATGTCATCAGAGGAACAAGTGAGAGAAATGAAGGGTTTCCTTTTATTTGGAAATTGTACTAATAGGTCCAGAATACCTGTTGAAATACTTCTGCTCTACAAGTCAGGTGGTGCTTTCAGACGCTTATCAGTAAGACCGCCTATGGTTTTTTCTCTTCTTTTTTGGCACTGGAATAAAATGAATTGGCATGCAGTCTGAGGACCACATCCCCATTTTACTGCCATGTCACAAGGCTAAGCAGCAAGTAATTCTCCTGCACAGTCCTGGGTATCTAGTATACAAGTCTAGTACTGGTATTTTCACATCTAAAAGCTCTCACAACTACTTAAAGCACAGACTGGACAGACTTCAATGTCAAAGCTTGGGAGAAAAATTAGACTTACTTGGAAAGCTCAATAGGACCAGGATATAGCAGCTTCAGGGCCATACTTCACCATGTCAAATGCAGCTTTCACACTCAGTCCAAGACGACTTCCCAAAGCAGGGATACTTCTGGGTGTAAGTTCAGGGTAAAGAGACCTCTCTTGAGACAGGCTCCAACTAGGCACATGTTTACAGTATTATCTGCAAGTATGAGAGACACATTTCTACACTGTCTAGTTCTTTTGCAAGCAAGCATCTGTTAAAGACATTGAGCTATATGAAGAGCAGATGAAATGCAGTCAGTGCTGGATAAGGGCGGGTTTTTTGTTTGTTTACCAGAATAAAAAGCTAAAAGACAAATTTCTACCCTCCTGTAATACTGAAATCTGTATACTCTTGACAGCAAGTACTTTGAGAGCTTAAGGCTGAGTATCTAAATAGCAGTGAGAGGTGCAACAGCCAGTTAGACTTCTGAATTTTTGGAAACGCTGTGTTCCATCACCCTGCCCATAATAACGAAGTCAGAGTTAGAGTAGATGGAACATCATGCTGTTGCAAACATTAAACAGGCACAACTCAATGCCAGAGAGGACCCGCAGAGAGACCTTGACACATTAGAGGGCTGGGCAATCACCAACCACATGAACTTCAACAAGGGTAAGTGTCAGATTCTGCATTTGGGAGGGGCAGCCCTGGACTGGGGAATGAGATGCTGGAAAGCAGTGCTATGGAAAGGGACCTGGGGGTGCTGGTGGATGGCAAGTTGAATCTGAGTCAGCAGTGCCCTGGCAGCCAGGAGGGCCAACTGTGTCCTGGGGGGCATCAGGCACAGCATCGCCAGCCAGTCGAGGGAGGGGATTGTCCTGCTCTGCTCTGCGCTGGAGCGGCCTCATCTGGAATATTGTGTACAGTTTTGGGCACTGCAATATAAGAAAGATATTAAGCTCTTAGAGAGCGTCCAAAGGAGGGCAATGCAGACGGTGAAGGGCCTTGAGGGGAAGTCGTAGGAGGAGCAGCTGAGGGCACTTGGTCTGTTCAGCTTCGAGAAGGGGAGACTGACGGGAGACCTCACTGAAATCTTTGACATCCTCATGAGGGAAAGTAGAGGAACAGACACTGATCTCTTCACTCTAATGGCCAGTGACAGGACTCAAGGAAACAGGATGAAGCTGAGTCAGAGAAGGTTTAGGTTGGATATCTGAAAAAGGTTTACCATCCAAAGGGTAACTGAGAACTGGAACAGGCTTCCCAGGGCAGTGGTCACAGCACCTAGCCTAACAGAGTTCAAGAAGCATTTGGACAATGCCCTTAGGCACATGGTGTGATTCTTGGAGTGTCTTGCTCAGGGCCAGGAATTTGATTCAATTATCTTCATGGGTCCCTTCCAACTCAGCATATTCTATGATTCTATGATCCTGCTGTAATCCTGCTTGCCATTCTATCTGTTCCTCCTACCTTGAAGTTACATGGAGGAGGGAAACTTCAATCTGTCTGCAAACATAAAACAACAGGGCTCCACTACAAATCCAGTGGATATAACTGCCCCTTCTGGAATAAAGTTTGGATCTTACTGAAACTGCAATAACAGCCAAAGAGTGTCAGAATGCCAACTCAAGAGTCAGCATGTGGCCAGTACCCCTAACCATGCTGTGACTGTGCCAAAAATAAGTCATAGCACTTTTCATTTAACAGCCAGGTAAGCAGATTCATTACAGGAAACATTACTGTACTACAAGGGAAGAAAAAGTCTTCTTCCTTCAGAATATTCATCTTATGCTTAATATCTTGTGCTTTTAAAAAATTCCCCATGCCAAAATAATAATGCTGCAGTCTGAAGAGGTAATACCCAATCTCTGAAAAACATATTCAGAAGTACAAGAACTCCATAACTCCAAATGATACAATGTAATGTTCCCAAGCAGTAGGAAACCCAGTAAAACCGCAGTGGGATTTACTTATGGTTAGCAGTGTGATTAAGCACCCATCTAAACTGGAGCAAGCTGCTGAATTAGTTGTGAAAGCAGATAACTACTGAAATTTGATAACACAGTATTATATTAACCCCTAGTCACTTTAAGAGAAGCTCCCTGTGGAACAAAAAGCTGGTATAGAAAATTCAAGGAATCAGATAAGTGTTTCTGTAAGTTTAAGAAATTAGACATCGTTGTAATTCAATTCCGAGATTATCTTTTTATAGATTTTTACAGCACATCTTATTCGAGTCTTTTCCGAAGACCAAGCTTCTGAAAAATAACTGGTTTTTGCTGAACAAACTAAAAATTAATGCTTGAAAGAAATTTTAAAAAGTCATCTGAACTGAAGCCTGACTATTGTTTTTACCCGTAGTTTAAACATAGGAAAACAGTGCCATTACACAGGAAAACCACAAGGGGCCATTACTCAAGCTCTACTTTGTATTTGCAGACCTTTTGAACCTACCTTCTCCACATAAATTTCCAGCTATTGTAAACAGAGCTCTACCCGCTAGACCTACTAAGCTTAATGATACAGAGAAATGCCACAGTTTGCAATCTGGAAAGAATACACTTCAGACAGCTTCCAGCTCAGATCCAGAGTGAGCTTAGTGGCCAAGTCACACTTGCTACAAGTTGGTACCAATCTCACCTCAACACTGGGGTTTTTCCAAGTAATGCCAGTGGAGCAACCATTAAAACTTAGTGTCACCTTTGCACCAAAATAATCTCGACGTGGTGACTGCAGCTATTGCCATTAGAGCAGGATAGAAAATTAAACCTAGAAGGCATTGCAGGACTGCAGACCTTGTGCCTTATAGGGCTTTTGTATAGCCCACATTCAGTATGTTTTAGTATAGGCTGTGAAGCCAGGCCACGAGGAAAGAGGGCTGTGCCCATGCAGGTGTGGAGAAGATGACAATGTTGAAGGTAGGTAGACTCCTTGTGCTACAGAAGGTCAGAACCAATATCATTTGTACTGAGGAGCAAGAAGGACCTATGTCATTTCCCTACCATCTGCCATTATAATCAGCCAGTCAACCCATTCTGTTTGCAACATAGAGCTGAAAGACTGCGGTATTTGGCTTATTTAACTGTCTGCAGAGACAGCAGCCATCACACAGGAAACCCAGCTGCCAACTATGCCACGTTATTTGTAGTGGTGTGACAATGAAAACTGGAGAAGTGTCAAGGAGCTCAGTCTCACTGTAGGTCAATAGATTTACCAGGCTGAGTAGACGTCATGTTTCAGATTACTCTTCACATGACCAGAGCAGACCGCTGCAATAACCAATTATACACATGTAGGTTGGCAGGAAGAACACTCTGTGGGAAATTCAGAAGCGAACCCTACTTTATCAGATTTGGGTGCTGAACTTCAGCAGCTGAGGTTGTGAATCCCAATGTCTCTTCAGTCTCTCTCTCTTCCCCCAGTGAGATTTTACTTATCACCCATAAGAAACAGAAAAAAATGAAATGAACTTAAGCTGCTGTTCTGAAGAGACCAAGTACTCACAAACTAACAAGCAGACTCTGAAGATCCTCCAGTGCCCAGATTCTAAATCTATTTTTCCTCTATGACCAACATGAAAAGACTACCCCAAACACAGAACAACCAGTCTATCAAGGTGAGCTGGACAAAATACCTTACTCAAAGTTCCAGGAGTTATAGCAATAGATGGAAACTCAGAGCTGATCAAGTGAAGCTACTCATAGTGTAGTCCCTCTAGCAACACCACTGCCTTTCCCTGTAATATCCAATTCCTACCTTTTTAATTGTTGGGAAATCCTATACGCTCCAAAACAGAGAGCTGTATTTCAAAAAAGTAGTAACCTGCAACCACAAGGATATGGACTTTCAAAGTGGCTTTCATTTGTGACCTCAGTCAGCTCTGCAATGAGGTCCACATAGGTAGATAAAGATATCTCTGCTTTGATCTGAGCTGCTGACTAGATCTCAAAGAGTTCATATTTGAGTATAATCAAACGACTCACATGAGAGGCTGATGGAATAAATTTTTTACCCACCTCAAAACGTACTGATTTTGTTACAGAAAATGCCACTGAAAGAAAAATTACTTAGAATTCCCACATGAAGTGTCCTTTGTTTAAATAAAATTTGGGGTAAGTCAATATGTATTTCAGTACACAGAAAGCCAGAGCTCCCCTCTCTCTAGTAATTTTCATTATCTCTCTGGACTTAGTCCATGTTTTTAAGACCTTGCCTTTTGAAGAACTCAACACAGATGCCACACTTTGCATGATCAAGGTCTTGAAGAGCAGCACTCTGCACTGCACCGAATATAGATTTGGTCCCATGGCAGCTAGTACAACAGCAACGCAATCCCTTACCATTGCAGCACTTCTTAGAATACAAGTATCAAGTAACTATTTTTTGAATTTTTAATGTGTCTTTCAAGAAGTGAAGGCACAGTATTTCAGGGTTGGGGTTTTTTTTCCCCCCATATTCCTTACGAAAACTCACCTTCCAAGCTCTTAAATTTTTTCTTCTTTCCCCCCCGCCCCGAACCACGTCTTAGCCGAATAAGGCAGAGGAACCTCATCTTCAACCTCCCCAACCCTACTTTCTCAAGAACCAGGCTGAAGGAAAAAGAGTCATATGGCTCATTTCAGCTCACAGATCCTTAAATGGACACAAAACAATGAGAGCACACAGATGCCCATCCAGTTATCACCATCTTTTCAACCTGTCTGGCACACTCTGCGGACAATACAGAAATATACCAGAATCCTGGCCTCAGCAGCATTACTGGAGTGGGATTTGCTGCTGCAGTATATAATTCTGTGAAGAGCTGCAGGCAGGCAGAGTGAAAGGACAGCGAGACACATCTGCAAACCCAAACAAAACCATTAAGTCCAATATTAGAGCCAGCAGCTTTGTCAGCATACCTTTAATGTAAACAAAACATAGGCTGCACGGTACACCCTCAGGGACGCAGCTGAACAGCCTTCCTCCTACTACCAGATTTCCTCTACAACATGAAGACAAGGCTCAGGATTCATACTTGAGAACTAACTAAAATTTACAGTTTTCCAGGCCCTATCATCTTGAACACATCATGACACACAGAAGCCAAGGAAAACAAATGAAATTCATGTTTTACTGGGTTCCACATGCTGCGATATTTCCAAGCCTACTAGCATCCACCAAGAAACAGGCAGAATGCACAGTTCTGAAAACAATTCCATTACCAGGACAGAGCACAGAATAAAATCAACTCAACAAGCTACTCCAGATGTTTTTCATTTAACTGTATTCTGCAGAGGAAGTGAATTTGGTACATAATATACTTGGCTTCTGTCCATATTCTTTTTATTATTAAGCTTGGGGGGGCAGGGGGACTAGTGCCCATCTTTGCAGCCGATTCCCCTTCCTTCTTGATGTATACTCACTACTACTCAAAACAGATGGTACAGAAGAGTCACCTACTCAAAGTTAGATAAGTGTACTCCTCTGGTAGTGAAGTACACACAGGGAAATAAACTAATGTGGACTGTAAACAGAACACACACTGTACATATATTGAATCACCAAGACATGAAGCTGGACTTGGAGACCTTGGCATGCATACATGGCAGCAAAAGAAAACTGACAGCATGTACAGGCAGGCAGCTTTCCCTTACCCCTTAGTGAGGTAAAAACGGCAACATAGAGATGATTGTACAGCTTGGCTGTCACCCAGAAGTTTGTTCTGAAGAGAGAAATCTGATTTACCCAAAATGATGTGTTCTATAGATACTGTATGTATAGTAAATACTTATCTTCTGGAAGAATACACACCCACATTTATGTATTATAGACAATTGACTCAAATGCCACCTAAGCAAATGCAGCTGACAACTCCAATAAGGTAAGTTTCCTTGAGTACCACAGGATACCTTTATACAACTTGGTGTCCTACAGCATTCCATTTGCACAAAAGGGGAAGTTGTTGCATATACCGTGGTTTTATGAAGCATATGTATAAAACATAGCTATTAGACAGCTCTCCCATACAAAGCATAGAAAAAGGTTACAGAACAAACAAGGGAACCTACAGGTAAAAATAATTTTTTCTGTACAGTACATTCCTTCCACCAGCGTATCTAAGCATAGTAAAAATAATAGTAAAAACAGAGCAGAGTAATAAAACCCTGACTTTTTATTTTTCAGTACTAAACTAAGGACAGTTTAGGCACAAATCTGATTAACCTAAATCACCTTTCAAAGACTAGATTTTATCGTCAAAGTTTGAAGACAGACTTTGATACCAGATTTGATTTCTTTGTCCAGTATATTAACTGCTACTCAAAATAATAATAAATTATTAAAACACAAAAATTGCCAGGCTATATTGGTGTTGTTAGCATGATGAATCATTCATCTAATTCTTTCATTAAATTTCAGCTGACTATTCACACCCCTATCTAGCAAATATTTGTGCATTGTGCTACAAATCTAATAGCTGACAATCACCAACATGCAATTATTGCCTAGCACATTTATACTCATTATTCACATACTATTTAAAGTATATTAACTATGAAGTTCTTAGGAGTTTAAAAGCAGTCTAAATGAGCATGTCAATGCAGCTATGCGTACACCTGCACATAAAAGTTACTTCTAGAAACTATTCCTAATCCTGCTAAAAAAAAAAAATCTTCAGTTGTGCAGGAACAGATCCATGTTAGAGAATAGATAGCTGCACCCACTGCATCAACTTGATTCCTACTGAAAGCACACTTCTGGTTAATATTCCAGGACATAATTTCAAGACAACTAAATCAACTAAGGGCAACCAACCAGTCTTGTGATGACATTTTGGGAAAATATTATTTCTACCCAAATGACATAATATACAAAGTGCCAAAAGAGGCACTTTATCTCCAGGGAACTAACAAGCATGCATGGTTACAGTGCAGATATATAACCCTTGGCAAAGGAAATGTCTACCTATTCCCACCTCTAAATCTGAGAACCTACAAAGGACTACTGTCAGACTTCCCTGCGTATTGAAAAAGCTCCAGGGAACAGCTATTTATTACTGCTATCTATATACAGGTTATATTCAATAGGATTTAGTTACTATCCCAAATAGCATTTTGTTTCCATACAAAATTAATGCAAGAACATTTTGCTTCTTGGAAGTATTCAGGCTTCTCAAAAGAATATTCCATATTTTCATATGTTGAGTTCTACTTCCTTTCTAAGTTTGCTTCCTGCTGCTTTATTGCAGCTTTGAAGGTGTGCACAATCTCCTTGTCACTCACAAAGCACCCAGCAGAGTTCATAAGTAAGTAGGCCAGTACACCTCCCTACATTGCAGAAACACAATTAAAACTTGGGAAATGGAATAATTCCATCCTTTCAAGTTAGCAGTTTACTTTAATAACTAGGTCAAGTTGTACTTTCAAGGTAGAACATGACACATTCAGGAGCACAAGAATATGAGAGCCCTCTTGGGTCATCAAGTTCAGTGCTGTACTGTTATCATGAGTACCTAACAAACTCCATTTCAAAATACTTTGGGATTTTTTTGCCCAAACACACTCTAATTAGAAGATAATTCCAGACCTTTGATTTAATGATGAGAAAGTTTTTTCTAATTTGCAGCCAGAACTTAATCATGTCCATTTAAAGCCAATTTAGAATCAACTCAAGCTACTTTAGGTATCTATAGCCCTAAATGAAAGCTAAATTCAGGGTGAAAACTGAGACTGGAACTAAATAAACTTCCACCCAGAAAACAAGTGATAAAAAATATGACTTAATTTTAACTTCTCTTCCAAGTGAGTTGCAATTATTGAGACCTTTAGCTCTACAAGAAAATAGGTTTTAAAAACCTCAAACCTACCTGATTACATGTCAATCTACTGAAAAGCACAGTCCAGCAAGAGAGAGTCCAGTGAGATTCTGCAGAGTTTGAAGGAAACGCAAGCTATAATTCAGTGTTCCAAGACGGTTACACAACAGAGAGAAGATACAAAATCACTGGCTTTTTTTCCCTGGTGCCAGCAGACTCAATCATCTTAACCAGCATAAGAAACACTTAAAACAAAAGCCACTCCTTGCAAAAAAGGATTTCATTCAATCCTCATTTATCTCTAATTTTAAGAGCAAACTGGACTAGTTTTCTATCCACATTTTCTTGATTAGAACTTCCAGTAAAGACAGAAGCAATTTCTGTAAGGTCTAAATGGGTTTTGAAAAAGAACTACAAAATGGTCATCTCAAGAGGATATGAAGATGGTCACAGAGTTAACATTGTACTTTGGGGGAGCTCCCTCCTTACTGCTATAGGATCTGGCCAAACATTTGCCAAGGGCACCATATATGGACACTTTTCCAGCAAGCACATCTTTTCAATCCGCAAGTCAGCCTGACAAGAGTCAAAGTGTTTTGACAGAGTTAAAGAAGGGACTGCTCACATAACCATGAACACTAGCACAGAAGGATTAAAAAATGCAGATGAAAATTATTTTGTTCTTTTTCTACTGCTGCGTAGATATTCTTGTCCTAGAAACAAAGTTACTTTTTTGTCAGTTCTTAAAAATGTGTTCTAAAGGTTTTAAATCTACACTTATACACAGAAACAGCTTAAAAGCAAATGCAGAATTTAAGCAGGCCGGAATTAACAAACACCCCCTTTGTTCTGTCAGAGGGCGAATTGCTAAGGTCAGCATGTTTTCAGTGTACACTACAATAGCTATCAGTCACAAGAGAGCTAGCTGCAATACAAATCTCTGTATGGAAGTTGAGGGTGACCAGGATACAGCCTAAACCCCACTGTCACTGTGTGACAGTAAATTAAGGCACACCAAGGAGAAACTTCCACTGCCACAGCAAAATTGTACCCATGCTGCAAGCAACACATCTTGTTTTGCTTTTGTCAATGATGAGAGTGCAGAGATATCTGACAAAATTTTCTAAAAATAAAGTCAAAGCTTGAGGGGAGGGGGAAGATTAAAGAATTTTGACCTCTCATGTCATCAACCTAATCCTATCACAAAATGAATGATATGGAGATAAAAGTTACAGTATAACTGACTAGACACAGGCAAAGCCAGTAAGAAAGAATAGTAAGGCTTTCAAAACAAAGTCTCACATAATGACAGGAATTCCTCAAGGCACAGACCTCCAAAAATCTTCAGTTAGAACCTTGTCAGAAAGAACAATTATTTCAAGTCCTACACTCTCTAGTCTCCTCTTACAGTGAACAGAACTAAGAACTTCTGAACAAGATAATTCCTGTTCTTGAGAGGCTATGGACTAATGAAAATACTACTGTAGCAGCAGCAGCTGTCATCAGTGTAGAGTCTTCTCTTCCACAGAATGCAGTTCAGTTCAGGCTATCACCTTTATGAAAACTGCTTGGCAATACACAAAAATTACCAAGCTGCAGCATCGAAGAGGAAAAAAAGAGGGACCATTTTGGAAAACAAGGCTATTTCATCAACACCAACTTATCACACTATTTAATATATGCCTCGAAGTTGAATATGCAACACAAAGCTTGAGGAGATTCCATATCATTGGCTGTAACCAAAAAAACAGTTTACACAGACACAAGAATCAGTTTAACTTATGAACTGTACTGAAAACAGAAACGGTAGTAAGCACCCTCAGACTAAATTCTTATTTTATTGTATATATTTTGGCAGCTAGTGAGATTTGGAACATTGTCAAAATGTAAGAGAAGGCAACATAGTTAAGACATTAATTTTTTTTTAAATACAAAAGTAAGAAGAGAGTCAAAAGACGTGTTTTTGGGTTTTTTTCCCCTCTCCTCTCTTATTTCAGGGTAAAGCACCTTTAATAGAGGACTAACTATGGAGGTGGATCACCAATGATTAAAACAGATAAACACAATTATTTGGGTGACTGAGAATCAAGCAAAGGGATCAGGAACTTTAACTGAGGCCAAACCTCAAGAAATGCACAATGAGGAAACTGATGTGCACATCGGTTTTCATGTCATAGGAAAAGATTGTACAGATTTCAGCAAAATTCCGTTGGATTTCTCCAGGGTGTTTTGAAAGTCGTATTTTTCACTTGCTACATTTCCGGAAAAGGTGAACTGAAAAACCATGGTCGAGAACATTAGAGCTTGAGTAAGTGATGTAGTTGATCCAGTGTGTTTAGGGAGCTCTAAAGGCAGCTTAACTGCAAACTCTCCTTCCTGTGAAGTTACATTTAGACCAAGATCCCATGCATAACAGGAATCTCAGATAAACAGAGCTTGCTCCTTTGCAGACCACCAACCTCAAGATTTAGGTATACCATGGGTTGAATACTGTGGCACCAATCACAGCAGCCTGGACAGCATACAAAATGTTATCTAGGAGTAAAGACAACTACAGTTCAACTCTACTCAAATCCATGTGGAACAATTTAATGGAAACCATTGAGCTATTTCAAGATGTATGTTTGTGCAAGAGGACGTTGATTATGTCCCACTTATTGGGTCCTTTTCTGATCTAATTCCAGTGTTAGGATGATTTTATTCCAAATATGTCACTGAAGAAAAATTCACAGCATAGAAACAGCACAGTGAGAGGAATTCAGGGAGATCTAACAACACTTGACAAAACAGAAGTCAGCCAAGGCCATAGGCAAAATTACAACCTTCTCATTCCTGAGGAAAAATCAGATTTTGGGCAAGACCCAAAGTGAAGAGTGCCACCTACTGAGGTGCCCATATACCCTACCAAAACCTAGTTTTTTCCTGGAAACCTCCCAGCTGTGTACTACTACCAAGCTAACTTCACAAGGTCACAAAGGCACAGATTAAGGAGATCTGGCTGCAGGCCACGTAAAAGTAGACACTGCACAAAGGCCAGAGATGAAGAAGGCATTTGACGCTGGAAACAGATGGAAATCTAAGAAGTCTTTGTTTGCTTGTTTTGCTTATCAGTGATTATCTCAGACACAGGCAGACTGGGATTTATCTCTTTAGATTTATCATAGAAATGGAGCTATGCTTGATCACAGATAGGTGAACTTTCACAGTAAAAAATACGGGACTCAAAAGAACTCATCTGGCTCAATGTGCCTTTTGTCAAACACAGGCAGGTTCTCAGGGCTCACAAGAACCTTGCCCTAAGATGATCTACCTACTTTGTACAGCTAGTCTATTTTTCCTAGTCCTACTTCTACTGAAGGAACATGTAGAAACTCTTACTTTCAACAGAGAGATTCTTGGTTTCTTGCTTTATTTCATTTGTAAAAAGTTTATACCTCCTTGTTCCAGTGCCAACATTATTCCTGAGCTCAAATATCTTTTTCCTCCCTGATGAATACCCCTGTTCAATTCATTTACAGGCAGGAAGCATTTTTCCTCATCTTCACTTAGCAAGGACAAAGAAACCAGCTTTTTTAGCCTCTCATAAGACAAGCTCTCTTCCCTACAGTGATTTGTATGCCCCTGCTCCAGCATGAATTCACCTTTTGGAACATGGTGATACAATACTCCACATAGGGCTTTGGCAATAGCCTGACAACAGCATTAGTATTTTCTCCAGATTGGGGGGCAAGGGCTGGGTTTTGCTTTTTCTGTTTGTTCGTTGGGGGTTTTTGGGGGGCTGACTGTTTTGGCTTTTTAAAAGCAGATATGCCACACTGAAGACCTGGTCCTTTACTAACTGGATAAAACCCAAGTTATTCTCCTTTTCCAGTGATTCCACCTGCTGGCCCTCCAACTTAAAGCTGAAGTTATGATGGCTGTTACTCCCCAAATGCATGACTTGCTTTGAACTAGACTGTTATCTCTATTTTATTATTCCAATGCTCAAGGTAATTAAATTCTTCTACACATGGTTTTCTGATTTGTCTTTGTATGGATGATATTTCTTTTTTTCCTCCTTATAAGTAGAAAGCTGTATTTCTGAGATAATTTTATTTATAAAAACATCAAATAAAATTTTATTGAGGACAGAATTGTAGAATCCTGTTTACACTACACATCCTTGTAAAATTTTGTTGTCTCCCTGCGCACTTTGTTACATACGCTTCCTGAACTAACCGTATCTTCTACAGCTAAACTAATATCACAAATGCTTGGAACTCCACATTAGGCCAATTACAACTTCTGTCTTCAACAAGGCAATTACATTAAAAAGCAATTTTAAGTATCATCTCTGTCAGTACTTTATTAATCACTTTTATTAGTACTGGTAAATACTTCATTAGCTGATAAACCCATATTCTGTTTTGTGTCATTACATGCATCCATACTTTTCTTAACCCTTCCTCTCATAATTTAATCTTACATTGGCAGATCATGTAAAATGAATTTGGCAAGGGTCTACAGAAGCAAAAGTTGAGAAACACAAGGTTAGGCAAGCATCTGAAGCCACAGCATGTGTACTATGAGGGAGAATGCCTATCATCTCCTCAATCTGTCAAGTGCAAGAAGAAATTATCTTTATATTAAATACTTCAGTTACTTTGTAGTCCCATACAGATAATAATTTACAACTTAAATACAAAGAAAACATATAAATGGATTAACAACAATGCAATCTAAAAATGGAACAGTAAAAGAGGAACTTCTGGTTCACTCCATAAATTATTGTGTTTTATCCTTAATCTGATATCTGACACCAAAGCAACTCTGGCTAACATCCTGTTTACCCTCACACTGGGTTAAGTGAAAGACTTCATTACTTTTGGGTGAAGTGCCAAGTGTTTCAGTATGCCCTGTGCTGATATCGGAAGCTGCCAGACATTGGAATTAGAAATGAGCAAGCCAGCTGCCCCTGTACCTCACCCTGTGTATATTTGATACTGCCAAGTCAAAGGAGCTCACATCAAATAATCAATTAGCTGGAGGGCGGAGACTGAAAAATCTTGGCACAGCCCTAAAGTATGGTTATAGAGATGTAAATAATATCAGTGCCTGCATGAATAGCAGAAGGGACATTCAAGGTCTTACTATTAAACAGTTGCCACTCCCTTTCTTACACATGCTCACGTTTGAGTTCCGCTATAGCATCTGTAAAAAAACTTTTAAGTTTCCATCAACCAAAAGCATGGTGCCTCTCTCTCGGTTTCCCAACTGGACTGTATATCCTTCCATTCATTTCTCATTTTAACATAAAGTTACCATATGCCTCCTTACAAAGTCTGAGATGTTACCAATTAATGTATCTTAAAATTTAATTTCTGAATTCTGTCTTCTTTCACAAGGAAAGAAAATGTGAAAGATAAATTAACTCAAATAAGAAATGAGAAGAACTCAAATTTATTAGTCCTTCCCATAAGAAAAAAGGCTGTCTTTTACGATGAGGGCATCACTATAATTACAAGTCAAAGTGTAACTATCACGATATTCTATGCATTGTAGAACCATTATTCTTGTATCCTTTTCATGGTTAGTCACAATTAAGTATTATTTTATTTTATTATTATTGTCACCTCTGACTGCTAAATAGGAGAGTATCAGGAAAACTTCCAAAGGGGAATATAATTGGAAAAGCAGCATCCTAGAATAACTTAGGTGAAGGTATACATAGAACCATTTATTCAGGAATTCGCCTAAGTCCAATTCTGTATGCACAGGCTGTACAGTAGTCTCACGTTTCATGCTTGTCATGTTTAGGACATGCTGGAGTATTCTAGCTAATTAAGGCCTTACAAAATGGGATAAGTTCTTTTATTGAATATGTTTTCCTCAGGAGAAGGTCTGCAGTTTTGATATTACTTTTTTCCATGTGGGGCTAATAGGATCTGATCACCAAATGTTATGTTTACATTTCCCTGATCTCAGAGTTGGACCTGGAAACATACAGCATTCAGCACTATTAAGGGAAATAATCAGGGGCTGTTCAACCAATCAGAACTCGACCTACTATTCTTGTTTTGTAGCTGCTATACTTTGAATACAGCTAATGAAGGAAAGAACACACATTCCCACATTGCTCCCCCTCCGATACTCTGCAGACCCACAAGGAATAGACAAAAGCTAAGCTTCAGGAAGATCGGGATTTTCACTATCTCACTCCATCCTAAACTTGAAATTGCCTGTGCTGTGCCTCTGAAATAAACAGAATACCACTTATAACCATTCAAAACCACATCCATGAGCATTATCCTGCAACAGACTGAACACACCAACACATTCACAGGGTGGGAACTCTCAATACATTTACTGATGTCCACATACTGTCCCATCTATTAGTGGGTCTAAGCTGTACTTGAATTTCTGAATAATTCTGTACTCAGAATAAATACATAGATTCTATACTCAGAATTTCCGTTTGAATAAAGAGATATGCACATCCCAATGACTCAGCTCCATAATACCTGTCTTATCAATGTTGGTATGTTGCTTCTACAACAGCATTTTATCTGAGCTAGCAATGGCTATGGACATGACCTGAGCTTTAGAAGACAATTTATACATCCATCTGTACCTTGTACTTCTAATCTTCACCCACAGATGAAGAGAGACTTGACTGTCTGTAATGATTACGAGGTAAGAAATGAACGATGTTTAGCAATTTGAGCATGGCCAGCAAGGCAACAGAAAGCAGCAAGGTACAGCACATATAATTAGCAGCAAGAGTCACATTTCTAAAGAAGCAGTAACTTCTCTAACATCTCTCTTGCTAGACAGGACTATTATTAGTTACATCACTGACTAGGAGGATTAAAAGACAATTAATTGGTTTCACTATGATTATTATGAAAGCAGTCCTAAACAAGTCACCAAAGTTGACCTCGTATCCTGATATATTCTTCTATTTCTCCCTAGATTTTCTTCCCAGCCCCACACATACCTCCATGCACACCACCACATCTCCTAAAGTGTTATTAGCATAGCTAGCTGGAAGACATTCCTAAGCGTAATGAGACTAAGAGCAAAATACTGCTGAAATGCTTCAATCATCCTTTGGGCTTTGGTAAGCTCCACAGTTGTGTTGGTGACTTGAGCTTTCCCTTCAGATTTGCTACAGGAATGCCAAACTGATAGCTCATCTGTTTTTTTCCCTCACAGCATTTAAATTTACTGTGAGAAATCACTGAAAACAACATTTTCCAATTTCCCATGTGCAAAGCCATTTGTAATAAAAACCGTATTTCCCTAAATGCACTTTCTCTTCAACACCAAATGCAACTTTAAACCAGCAAAACCCTGATTTCTCGAGAAGCAAGACAATTCCGAAAACAGGTTCCCACTGGATGTTTTTTCCTGTCTCCTTGAGACTCTGTACTTTCTGACAGGGGTTCTATTACATCCAGAAACTTCACATGTTCATTACCATCATGGTTATTAATGACATAAATAAGGGAAAAGTTTATAGGACTCTAAAAATGCATTCATAACACAAAATATGACCCACATCATAAAGAGATTGTAACATAATGGATTGCTAAACAATAGCCATCAATATCAATTCAGTTCTCAATCTATTTATATCATTACATTTAGAGCAGATACCTAAGCTATTTTCCAGATAGCTGTATGCAGTGAAACTCATCACTGTTGTAAGACTCTATCCTGTACTGCCTAGACATGGACTTAATCATTACCACCACAATAATGCATTATTAGCCTAAGAAACCTGCATAAAAATCACATTCCATTTACAATAACAATGGAAGCCAAATGACAGGCTACATCATGATGAATCCCAACAAAGCTAATGCAAAAGCTGATGAAAGTTTTGACTTCCTATAGCACTACATATAACAGCGCTTCCTCCTTACATAAATTAGAGTAATTCGCAGCCATTCGAGTACTCCTCAGACACACAGGCACACAGTACTTCTCAAACTGTGGACTTCTCCAAGGCTGACAATTCTGTTATCAGAACTTCTTCAGTGGCTATCTGAAAACCAGCCATAGCCAGCACAAACATTATCACCCAGCCTGGGAAACACAGAGGAGGCAGCGAGAGAAACAGGTGGGGGTTTTATACCTTAACTCACATGCGTTCCTTTTTTCAATACATTTTACCTATAGCTTTTTCAGGACATTTTCTCTTCAAAGGGTATAATCTAGCCTACGGGGGGGGGGGGGNAACACACTGACAGAAAATTACCCCACCACGATTTGAGGGAATAAGGGCATTCTGCAAAAAATTACAGCCAATCTTTGCTGTCCAAGAAAAGAGATGTTAAAAGCCTCAAAGTGATTCTAGTATTAGAGAGGAGGCTGTGCTGGAAGGGAATGTCTGAGACTGCTAGATGGCTGTCAACATAAACCCTAAGAATGTCAGAGATCAAGCATTCAGTCATGTTTTAAACAGCCACAGTTTTTCATCCCATATATCACATCCCCATAAACAAGCACCAAACACATCAAGTGGATAGCTCACGGGAGTAAACAAGCTCAGTAACATCAGCTCTTCAGCTTTCCCTCTTTTCTCACCTCCTTCCACACTGATGTTTTGTGTAGCAGGCAAATGGGGGCCGGAGAGACCTCACAGAAAAACGGAAGACCTTCTTTCCTATTGGACTTGTAAAGTATTTTAGTATCTAGGAATGCAAATCAGTGTCCCTAAAAATCACAAATGGAAATTAGGTGTCTAGGCATTATTTTTTAATCCCAAGAAATTCCTATGCATACCTTTAGGTACTCAAATACCTTCGAGAATCTGGCCTCTGGAACACTCAAGTCAATTGAAATCTTTGTGTCTACAGAAGAAAAAAAATGGATCAAACACATTAGAGAGCACAGTGTTGTCAGGGAGATATTATAGGATGATGTCAGCTATGTGAACTGTGGTTTCTTTATTTGGCTCACTACATTTTGTCTTAACGATTAACTGATTTGCTCTTCAGTAGACCCTTGTTTGAATCTTAAGGCTCCTTGAGATTGAACAGACCTCCAGATCACTCTAGGTACTTCTATTAGCAGTTTAACTCACACTGAAGAGACATTCAAAAATGACCATACAGAAGGCATCTACTAAAAACAAAAGCAGTTCAGTAGAGACAAACAGATTGTCTACAAAGGCCATTCATGCAGCACACATTGGCTTTTCTGGCTGAGGAATGCAGGGGAAAGAAAGTTGACCACAGAATTTTAATTATGTTAAACAAGACTCAGCTAACTCTGCCAGTGCATCAAATTTGAGTTTAATAGCCCTCAATCAGGTATACAAAGTGCTGAGCTGACAAAAGGGGCTGTATTGTACATACTTACATTGAAATACAATTGAATGAACCTTTTCCAGAGGAAGACAAGGCAGACCTGAAGTTGTCTTCAATTTATTTCTAAATCCATATAATAAAACCAGAAGTATTTACCAAGCAATTCTTTCAAAAGCATGGTTTACATTTCAGAAAATGAGGTCTAAATTAACATTTAACTTGAGCAGATGGAACCAATTTTCCCTTTCGTAGGGCAAGCATGCATCATGCTTTAACCCTGAGCTTTTTCTACACTTTCTTGGCCTGATTACACCAGGTTACAGTATGTCCAGTTACAACAACGCATCATCATGATCTGCAAAACAGTAAAGTCCAGTAAGGTACACATAATGAAATAATGGTACCGTCAAGGTAGAATCACACACCTACAATTCAGTTCCTTGAGGACTGAGCTTCCACTGCTAATTCAGCAAGTTGCTACATGTTTTCAAATACTTATTTTTTTCCATCTGCACGTCAGCAGAAACGACAAACTGTTTATGCAGTCAATTACTGCCAGACAAGAAGTGCATATACATGATGTTAATGTACTCTCTCATTCAGGTGCCCTAGCACACTCAGTTATCAAGCGATCCATTCCTAAATCCAGGCACCATTTTAAAGACAAAAACCCCTACACTTTAAATACACCTTAACAGCCTACTTAAGGGTAGACCTGTGCTTCACAGAACTGCGCATAAGTCAGCTATAACAGGAGATCTATCAACTAAAATGTGACAGAGGACTAGAGGTATGTCATTACAGCTATGTCATTTAACTGCTCTTCAGGACTCAGTTTACAGGCTGCTATGAAGAGAATCACCAGCATAAATTCAAATCTTACACCAACTTTGCAGCTCAAGTTGAGAGTCAAGCAAGTTCCTTTATGCCTACAAGCATCATTTCACCTATTCAAGTAAATAAATCCTATTTTCAAGATCTCTCCCATTTGCTTTCTGAACATGGCACATTAGAAGTCTCAGTTATTTAACAAACCAAAGTCAAACAGTTCTGAAAATTTGATTCACAAGTGCACTGAAAACAGTATTACAGATTTTCATTAGTTGGAATTATTTCTCCTTTCAATTAAAAACCAAAAAAAAAGTTTCTAGCTATTACAAGAGCAAATAGCAATTAATGGCTTGCTGGGATTAATAATTCCATTGATTCCTTAGTGCACAGTTAACAGAAAATAATTCCCTTACTTCACATTCATATTTATGTGAATGGCACTCATCTCTTGACCTCCTGCCGAACCCTGCACTAGAAATGCATTTATGCAGCACAATTCACACTTTGTTAGGTCTTTTTCCAGATAGCAAATCCTTTTTCAGGCTGTAATCGCGGCATCACTGGGAGGAGTTCTGTTCTATGTTTCTATGGCTGTTATGATGGTTTTTTCTCTCTTCTATGAACTTTTTCAAGAAATCTGACTGAACTGGCTGACAAAGAACCCAGTAATTTCAACAAATTCAGATACTGAAACCTGGAAGAAAGCATTATGATAAACCATCTAATTTCACCCACTGATGCTATGAACAGGCCCATAATTTCTAGTGGGGATAAAGCACATCTTTTAGAAAGTCATTTGATCTTAATTGAAGGGCAGCAAATGCTCAAAGATCCATTAGATCAAAAGGTATATTCCAGTTTTTAATTACTAATATTTTGTTTTAAATCTCTCATTCAACACTACCCAATTATTGCTAAATGAAAAGAATCAAAAATTCTCAACATGTGGTGCTGTCTCTAAGGAAGACAATATTACAAGTGATAAACCAGCTCAAATTGGGTTTTCTCTCCTAAAATAAAAACATCTTCTCCGGATTTTAAAATCCATTAATGTTTGGATGAGGGTAGAAAGAAAGCTAAACAATTTTGCCCCGTGACATTCTGATGGTAGTAATGGGCAGAAATATTTATGCAGCATGTAGTTTTTCAATCTAACACCTAACACACCTAAATTAAAAATTGGAAACTCAGGAGCCATGCAACAACTCAACAGCACATGCTGCCATACAGGAACACGAGAAACCTTTACAGATTTACTGCTTTCTGACTTTTGATCACCAGTAATTCTCATTAATTAAAAAAAAAAATCCTATCTCACATCCCATTGTGTTTTAAGACCTCAAAGGTCAAGATTTTGAAAATTATATTGGGGATACCTGAGCACAGACTTGCCTTTGATTTATAAAAAAATGCTATCAATGTTTATTTAAATTAATGGGAGTAACCAGGTAGTAGTGTTATCTAAAAAAGTTCAGATGTACAGAAGAGGTTGGGTGGGTTTTGGGGGGGTTTGGAGGTTTCTTTAGGTTCTTCCCCTCCCCCAAATATAGAAAAAGAAATATTGTTGCAAGACATGAGCAGCACCCCTCAATAAAAATACTAGACAAAAATCATTCTTTGCCTGGTAGGATATCTCAGATTTTTTCAATAAAAGGTCACCTAACTTTTATTCTCCTGTTCTGTGGTTCTGTACATTACAAGTGTCGTTATTAATAGAAAAAAAATTAAAGTAATTCTTTTTGCACTGTCCTAGAAAACACTGCTTCTGAAAGCAGAATTCAAACATTTAGCTTATGCACAGAGAACAAACACTGAATTTTACAGCATTAAAGCTAAATTGCCCAGTACTGAAGCTTTAATTTTGTAATTGCTGTACGTCACTAAGTTAACCTCACACAGGTTAACACAATTTCCAGGATTAAATTCAATTGTAAAGCTTGCAAATCCAACACTTCTCTAATTCACCACAGATTCATCTGTGTGGTTCCTATCAAGACACCTGTCTCAAGATACACAACTCTTAAGCAGAAATCTAAGCCAGGTAATTAGTTTCTCTGCGTGGAAGACAAACAGGACTGCTGTCCTATTCTTAAGAGACAACCACTTCTAATAATTAAAAAATATCAGAGGCAAAATAAGAATAATGCTTTCTTTTTCCTTTGATAGTTCTTATCACTAATGCATTGTTTCTGATCAAACCAGCCCCTGGCAGAGAAAGACACCTATAGAGCTAAAACTAGAGGACCATTTTAAACTTCTGCTATGGTTAAATCTTAAGTAATCTGTGCCACTATGTGGGAGAGCAGAAACGAGTTTTGATCCTTTCCTCTCTGGAACTACATCTGCAGCCTGTACTAACATTTGTTACCCATTTTGCAATGCTCATTAAACACTAAGCAAAAAAGCACCATATAAAGTGGAAATTAATCAGCTTATTTGTGGAATGAAGCTTTTCAAATTTGATTGTGCGGTTTTTTTCAGTGGTATAGATGTCTTTTCTAAACCTTCGAAGAAAACGTAAATGTGCCATGCAATTCTGAAGATCTTTCACTAGATTCAAGCCATTACAAGAATTTGTTTATCAGACCAGAGCTGATGTTTGGGGATAGTAGTTAGAAGGCAGCAGTGCAAATATTTTCTCAGAAAACTGTCCTAGCAACACTGCAGCTCAGACATTTTCTGAAGCAAGGCTTTATGCCTAACAGACAAGAACATTTCTTTTATAAATTCATAAAGATCCTTTCTGAATCCATGTACACCATCAACATCCATCTTCTGTGGCAAGGACTTCCACAGACGAGTCGTACACTGCACAAAAGTCATTTACTTCTGCTTCCTGGGAGCAAGAGAGTTCTGTGTGACAGTCATTTGACCTTGCATTAGAGGAGACAAGCAAATTGTAATTATCTACTCACCTTCTCTGGATCAACTGAGATGTTACGCACAGCAATATATGCTCCCCATTAAATATAAACAGTCTTAATCATTCCTTACATAGAACAAGCTCCATAGCTTTGGTCAGCCTTTCGCCCCTTGCTATGACTTTTCTAATTCTAACACATCCTTTTTGAGATGGGGGCCAGGATTACACATGCACCAAGGAATTATGCCATGGTACTCTAAGTTTCTTTTCGGTATTATTTCCCACATGATTCATCCATGTTACAAGTACTTTTTTTGCCATAAAAAGCAGTGGCCCATTAATGAAAGATTCATTATACCCTCTGTGGACACAGAACTAGTAGGTAAAACACTCTGTCCCCACATGAAAAAAAAAAAAAAAAAAAAAAACAAAAAAG
>VWZG01006594.1:128122-153213 GCA_013396735.1 Grallaria varia
ATAATGTAGCTGATATTTAGATAATCCAAGAGCAATGAATTAGAGAGTAAAATAATTCAATTCCACATAGAAGATTAGGCCATGGTTTTTTATATTTCCTAAACTTGGATCTTAACTGATGTCTTCAATATTAAGCTACGAGGATTTACTGTCCTGGCAGCTTGGGATCCTCTTTCTTTAACCATTAAACTAATATGCACTGCCATAAGGACAGTAATGAGATCTCATTGTTATCCAACCCCACTAAAATGTATTAGGAGCTCCTTTTTCTACATATGAAATAGTCCAGTGTCAATCTAAACTTTGTTACTCTATAGGACTATGTCTACATAATTAATGGGGAGGGGACTAAAGGACTGCATTTCTCTTCAACTATTGCTGTTATTTTCACAGATCAGCAGAATGAACCAGATCCAACCTTTACCCAGCACCAGTGCAGTATTATGCTACAATGTTATTCCACTTCACAATGCTGCATTAACATTAGGGAGAATAGTTTCATTGCAAAAAACTTATTTTCATATCTCCCACGTCAACATTCTCACATTTTAAGTCACTTTGAAAGGGTTTGTTTGAGGTAATACCACAAAAAATTAGACATGGCATTCACAATTAAATAAAAAAAAAAAGATGAATGTATAATATTCAGTTATTTTTAAGGTATAATAAAAATTGTCAGATGACTTTTCATGTCTTTTGGTATTATCACTATCCAGAACAACACAGTAAATACGCTGCTAGCTAGTTGTCTCTTCACCACCCTCATCCTGAGCTTTTGTAACATCTCTGCACTGCTCATGAAAAAAAACTTCCATAGTATTTCTGTACCACCTTCTCATTATTCAAGTTTAGTCCCTCAAACATCAAAGGCACCTCTGCAGGAAACGCACTTGTAGTACAACTTTCAGCTCTAAAATAATGTATAATCACAGTCTTAAACCCCTCAAGTTAGAGGTCTATAGCTGATCAGATTTTACTGCACACAAATCTGATTTTAAAATCCAAGTAATTAAGAAATAAGTAAGATTTTTTAAAAGGTTGGTATTATTTAACGTATTGAAAAGAATCTTGCAATTTTAGCTGGCAGAAAAATAAAATTTTACTAGGTTTCATGCTTGCATTAGAACATGGATAGATGGCATATTATGCCCTGTGAACCACAGTGGCAGGCATCCAGCTGAAGAGACCATCATGAAATGATAGCTTGACAAAGTCAGAGCTCAGGGAATCACATCCTTCATGAAGGCACCATACAGGAGATTCTCTTAATTGCTCACATTTAGAATGGGTTTAGATATAAGAATTAATAGCCACAAAATATGAACTATTGTAAGATATTATATTTGATAGAGTATTTAGTTATCCTGTTGGGTAATGACTACTGAAGGGCCAGCCTTAAAACTTCTGCTTCTTGCTGAATTACACAGCACTTTAAGCCATACAGTTACTCTACTGAGGTTAGACCTAAAATAACCTTGATGTCTTGGTGTCAGTGTGCATTCATTTTTAAAATCCATCAAGAGAAAAAACATTAACTAGACAGAGCCAAAGCAGCACCTGACACCACCACTACATGAAAAGAATGTTCCCCAAAAGTTCAAGCATCTACATTACTATCCATCACAGTTACCCCTTCTAATATTTCAAAGTCATAAAAGAGTGCTAATTGCAATCTCAAGTGAGAAAGAGGAAGTATTAGACTGCTGGAGTGAGAGAGGATATGGCTCCGTCACGCATGCCTTCTGCTTCCCAAACACTCCCAATGTCACAGGCTTGCTAACAGTTAACAGAACTCCAGAGAAAAGAATCTGAAGGTTCACAACTCTACAGGCTTTGATGGAACCTCCAGACGCAGAACTAGAGTTCAGTCCTGTAGCCTCCTGAGACTCAATTCCCAACCATCAGCTCTCTTGGGTGTACTCCAGAATACGCAGCTGGATTTAAAAACTTGGTACTAAATAAAAGGGGGAGGGTGGGGGTGGGAAATAGGATGCACAGCAGGGAGACATTTGTATCTTTGGGTTTAGACTTCTACCTTCAAGTAACAAAGATGATGGGCTGAAGCAGGGACCAGTGGTTTCGGTCTCCAAATGACAGCTTTTTCCTCTCTCAACACACCATTACTTCTTTTTCAGCTCTTTCCAATATGCAATAGCTTTTGCAAACTTTTTTTTCTGGGGCCGAACATACCCTCCTGCTCTCTTATGGGGCAAGCAGTATCTAACATGCATTATGCCCAGAACTGTGTGAAGTCTGGACAGAACACATGCATACATCAGGTATGTACAACAGACTGTTCAGCACCAATGCAAAAAACAATTTTTAGGGGTTTTTTTATGCTTAGTGAAAATATGGAGAAATTATGACTTTCCATACCACAGGAAAAGAAGAGTTACTAATACGAACTTTTCAGTCCATATTGGCTGTCAGGTTGGGTAATAAATGCCTCTCAACTAGAATCTTACATTCTTTACAACTCTGGAGACTCTGCAGTAGTTATTTGGCAACTAATGACTTGAGTAACTCCACTCTCACAATACAGCTCTTCACACGTAGATTGTCAATTCTGAAACTTGTTAGAGTGATAATAGAAGAAACCACAACAATCAGTAACAAAATCTTCCCAAGAAACTCAGAAATCACTAGATTTGTTCCTCACTTTATTATTATCTCCCAGACAGCCAGAAGATTTCACACAACTGTAATAACTATTTCCAAGTACATTGTAGATCCATCCTTCATTACATCAGTGTGAGAGTGGGATTGAGCCTACGTGCTTCTGTGCTGGTTTTGGCTGGGGCAGAGTTAATTTTCTTCATAGTAGCTGGTATGGGCTATGTTTTGGATTTTCACTGGAAACTGTGTTGATAATTCAGAGGTATTTTCATCACCGCTGAGCACTACTTACACAGCATCAAGGCCTTTTCTGCCTCCCACACCACCACCCAGCAATGGGGCTGGGGGTGCACAAGAAGTTGAAAGGGGACACCTGCCTGCCCATGGGAAGTGATGAAGGAATTCCTTGTTCTGCTTTGCTTGCATGTGTAGCTTGTGCTTTAGTTATTAAACTCTCTTTATCTCAACCCACAAGCTGTCTCACTTTTACTCTTCTGATTCTCTTCCCCCATCCCCACACCAGCAGGGAGTGAATGAGCAGCTGCGTGGGGCTGAATTGCCATCTGAGGTTAGACCACGACAGCTATGTAAGTACAAACTGAAACACTGGGATGTTTCAGGAGATAAAGGATCTCATACACAATGTATAACAGAACCTAGACAATAAAAACTAGAACCTGAATTAGACTTGTGTTTAATAACCTGCTAGAAAGCACAGCACATTCCTGCTATGAAACCTAGTCTTTTGGCTATTCCACAAAAGCACAATATTGCTTCACCCCTGCTTTCTATGCCTTGTCAGCTTTCCTGATTTACTTGAACACAATGATTTTGTAGCAGTGCCTCCCTTCAGATCTGGCTGCTGCAAAACATACTTTGCATAGCTGCTGCATAGGCACCTGCATTAAGACAAACTTTGAAGTACTCTGAACTTTTTTAAATGTGACTCAGAACAGTAGTGGCACCAAGGATAGGTTATGCTTCTGGGACATTTGTGTCCCTGGAGCTTCTTCTGTGCACTGCTCTCTCAGTCCAAGCACATTCCAGGCAAAAAGCACATTCTAATCCACACTCACAGTTTAAAGTCTAAATAAAAGTCAAGATTTTCCATTTGACACAAGTTAAAAATGCTACCAACCTGCTATTTTTCAGTCATCTAAAAACTATTACTCTACTCTCCATTTAAATTCTTGAACAGTTTACATTTCAAAAGAAAGGGTGTCACTGTAGAATAATATGTTAAAATTGCCTGTAACTGCTTTGAATGCACACTGAAAATGGGATTAGTCTTTCCAAAGAGTCTGAACTTTTGGCATGGCAATCGCTTTTCATCTTCTCCGAGTGCTACTTGATGCCTATATATGACTAGCTACATTTTTTGTTATTGACAAAAAATGGTTTAGTGTAATGCTCAAATATATTACATAAAAGACATATAAAAGCAATTTTCTTTCAAAAAGAGATCTGTAGTCCTTTGACTGTCAAAAAGTTGAGGCTGGCAGGGCACTTTCAACTGAGATTTAAAACTCCCAGTACAGCTGTAACTTCCCAGATGTTTTACAGAGCCTCTGCCAACAGTCATCACTGCCCACTGGACCTGTACCTTTCATAAATTCAGAAAGTTAGAAGATACTAATACATAATACACATCCTGTGAAACTCTTCACTAAGTGAACCAGTTTGCATCAAAACTTGAATATGCAAAGGCTCTAAAGGTTGTTAGTCCTAAACTACCATTTTCTTGACAATAGAAAGACTGTTCAAAGTAAGTTATTGCTCATGAGAATCAGTTTATTGCCAGGTAGAAACTCCCCTTGTTGGCATCTGCAAATCAAAATTTATTTTAAGAACTAGAAGCTAGGCAATGGAAGAATTTGTGCCCTTATTCACAGTATCAATATTATGGAAACACAGACAGCAGGTGTAAATAGGTGCTTTGACTTCAGTGACATTACTCCGATTTGTGCTACATGATAATCTGACTCACAACATTTAATATCTTTCCTGTTCAAGATCGTCAGCTCTAGGAAAGAATTAAAAACACTTAGTTTGTTTCTGCCATTCCAATTCAACTATCAGACATCAATGAAGTGAATGAATGCTAAGACTGTAGCAAGCTGTTACAGTTACGCATGTTCACTAGGCAGAAAAATAACTTTTTGACGTAATTTCAGACCCTTGTAAATTGTGGCCCAGGTAAAAGAAACTGTGTAAAGAGCTACCTACCATACAACCCACCTATCTTTGTCATTCTGGAAAACACAACTGCCATAAAAACTTCAGTCAGCATGATCCAAACCAGTCACGAAAAGAAAACAACTCACACTGCATTCTCTTTTACTTACAACTTGTATAACAGTCCTGGGATTATGATAACAATACCACTGTTCCTTGAATTGGTAACCAGATAGTTGTGCATTAAAAAAACCCACATTTAAAATGTGATGTATTTCTTGGAGAGAATAAGAATTCTGGTTTGGTGAAGGCGATTACTTGGATGAACATCACTACAGCATAAAAGCTGAAGGGACATGTTATCATAAATCACTTCTGAATTACAGATGAACCATACATCAAAGCATACACATCTGATAATACATTAGGAAAACAAGCTGTTGAAAAAAATTGTATTGGGTTCTTTATTTCAAGGTCTCCCATCACCTTAAAAACCAAAAACTAATCTTCTTAATAGCGTAAGAATTTAAAAAAAAACAACTTACACAAAAGAGGTAGGTTGCAGATTGAGATGCTATGGTTTCCTGAGACCTCATTTACAGTTCCTCTGGGTTATTACTTCCTCAGAGCATCCAGAGAGCTATCAGTGTTAATAGTGATGATTCACAGTTCTTACTAAAGCCATTTTGCAGCATGACCTGCAGGCAAACTGTACAGATGGTAAGGCAAATGGCAGTTTGTCAGGTAGGAATTTAAGTGCAATTTAAACTCTTCACAGCTACAGAATTGAAAACAATTTTTTTAAGCTACCAAGTTATTTATTTTTGTTTCTCCACAGCAGGAATAACTGTCATCTTTACTCGCCTCTCAGAAACAGCAGCCCATCTCCTCCAGCCTCAGACCCTCCCTGATGCCCTCCTATTCCTGTGAAAGAACTCAGCTATGGCTCTCGCCCCTTTTCCCTCCATCCCTCTTCCTCCACAGCAGCTCAAGAGGCAGGCTGTATGGATGATACTTTCTGTTAGATCTTCAGGGTGAAGGCAGGCCAAGCTCCTACGGGCAGAGCAGGGGATCTATGGTTCTGTGGTTTGAAAGGTGGAGGGTAGGTCCATGTCCCAGTGAATGAAAGAGGAGAGGTGGATACCCTGTGCAAAGTCCTCATGCTTATGCCTGGGGCTCCACAAAGCAGGGTGCCTAACTGCAGAAAGCCCAGTCCCCTACTCTTTACCACTCACAAAGCCCTCTGCCTTTTTCAGGCCTGCTCACCCACCAAGGATTCACCCAATTCCTGCAGACAGCCACCGCACCTCACCCACAGCCCAATCTGCACTGCCTGATGCTCATCACCCTTACTACTGAAAAGCCTTGAATTAATCCTGGTACATGTGAGCTTCTCTACCTATATACATCTGTAAAAGCACAGAAAAAATGTTGGTTTACTCATTTAAGTAAAGAAATACATATATTTTATAAAGCATTCTGGAACACACAGTGATTCAGACTTCAGATATTTTCTGCTCTAGTTATCATTACTATTACTGCTGTCACAATGGCCATACATACTAAATAAATTCAGTTTTGGTTAAATAGCAGGAAAAATACTTCCTTCCCTTCTCTAAAATCAAACTTAGGCCAATGGCTCCTCCTCATATTTCCTGACCTTTCTCCTCTGCTCCATTAACCACAATATATGGCAAGTGCCCTTTCTCCCAACCCAAGGAGGATCACTTCATTGTAAGAGCTAGCCTCCATCAGGATATAACTGCTTCTGGCAGAGGACAGAAAACACAAAAGCAGCAGGAACAGCACTTTCAGACAATCTTTGTGCAATGCTGCTTTTCTGTTGTGCTTTTGGCCAAGGCTAGCCCTTTTAAAATAGTGCAAATGACAACAGGGCCGTTAAAAGATCATAAAACTTCCTTAGCAAACAATAGAGTTTACCTGACCGGACAGATGAGCAGAAGTACTTGGCTGAATCGATCAGAAATATTTTGATGCATAGTTCCTCATTAAATATACAGTTATATTGGTACCTGATATTTGGAGCTAACATCCAGCTGGGGACCAACCACCAGCAGTGCTCAAAAGCCAAATTCTGGTGTCAGTTCTGTTCATATTTTTATCAATGATCTGGACACAGGAGTTGAAGGTACCATGAGGAAGTTTGCTGATGATACCAAACTAGAATCTGCTGTTGGTTCTTTTGAGGGATGAGAGGCCTTGCACAGGGATCTAAATAGACTGGAGCATTAGACAGTCATTAATGGCATGGAATTGAACGAGAAAATAATGCCTGATTCTGCAGCTAGGATGGAGTTATGTCACGCACAAGTATAAATGGGGAGATGAGTGGCTAGAGAAAATCCCTGGGGAAAGGGATCGGGGTGCGCTGGTTGCCAGCAGGGGCACCATGAGTCATCAGTGACCCGAGAGCCCCCCAGGGCAAACCACACCCTGGTGTGCATCCAACACGGCATCCCCAGCCAGTCAAGAGAAGCGATTATCCCACTGTATTCAGCATTGGTGTGGCCTCACCTGGAGCACTGCATGCCTTTCTGGGCCCACAATTAAAGAAGGATGTGAAGGTATGCAAATGCATCCAGAGAAGGGCAACAAAGCTGGCGCAAGGATTGGAAGGCATGTACTGGGTTGGGGGGGGCACTGGCAATTGAACTTCATGGTCAGTGTAGGTCTCTTCCCACTGTAATAGTGTATTTAATAATAAAATACTTCATATATGAACATATTGCTGTATCTGATCTTGGGTTTTTTTGTGTGTGAATTGAAGTCCATTTTCCCATTTCATATCAGGAATGAAGACAAGTGCAAAAGCACACACACCTGTAATATGTATCAGAATATTTTTCCAGAGTAGTTTCAGTTCATTCCAGATTGCAGTGTAGCAGTAATATTGAGTTATTAGTAATAGTGAATACTTTCACCATAATTAAACAAAAAGCATTTCAAGAATATTTAAACAGAAGAATTCAACTGATTCTCCATGTGATTACACCAAGGTTTTATGAAATGTGCATTTTGTAGTAGACTTCTGTGCTACAATTGTGGTTTTTTCTTAAATATTTACATTTTCCATTCAATACAATTTTCTGACCAAATAAGCAATAGCAGATAAAAACATATTCAGTGTAACAGATGAAAAAAGCTACAGTAACATTGTATTGCCATATCAAAAGGACTGCAAAACAAAAAGACTTTCAGACTTCACTCTGCATCGATGCCTCAGTTTCTGTATATCTTAGCTACAGCAGAGAAACTGATTTATTATTTAGTCAGGCTACCTTCTGGAGCACACGTCATACAAGCATTTCCAGGGCTGGGTCAAATGGAATTCACTGCAACAGAATTTGTTGCACAAGTGTGACACAGTCAAACTAAATAAAAGTGGGATGGGAATCACCTTAATTTACATCCATTGGTAGACGGGAAAGAAAATTTGAAAATGATATTTGTGAGGAAAAAGTAGATGCTTCATTTTAATTTACCCCCGCCACCCACCCACTTCTTTAAGAGCAGTTCAGACAAACTTTATTAAACTTGTCAGCACTGCATTCCTTCACATATGGATAGACTGTTCCTGAAAAAGGTCAACATAAAACACACAAGTAGGCTTTCAACATCAAGAATGCCTGCCTTCTCTTTGACTCCTCCCAAGGGAAAAAAAAAAACAAAACTTTCTCATGACCCTGTAAGAAATTACATTGCTCATAAAAGAATCCGGAACTTTATCTTTCCACACTGAGCTACTCTGTCTTCAACCTGTTCAGGCATGTTCGGGAAGGTAGGATCTTTTTGTTCCTACATACGTATAAATATATATATATGCACTATATATGTCAATGGCAATGTAGTTCTTTAAAAACTTCAGATGCCAAAGTTTTTATGCTTAGGCATCTAAGTATACATCAAAAGATACATTTTTCCTTTGAAGTCAATAGGAACACTTTGAAATCAACTACTTATGTAAGTGCCAAATACAGCATGGCGTGCTTCATGTTAGCTACTCTGGGTGAAAAGTTTATCTACAATCCTTACTGTTGTAATGGAGCCACAGAAGTGGTCTGTGACAAAGTGTAAACACTACAGAATTTTCCACCTAAAAGTACAGCCAGGCACTGTCACAAGAGTAAAGCTATTCTGTTCTTTACTGAAAGATGGAGGGAATTCTGCCTTCTGTCTACTGACATGGGATCTCTCTGGTCCTTCACCTTTCTCTTCTTCTAAGAACCTCTCTAGAAAATTGCAACACCTGTCCCCATTCTTACGTAAGGTGATGGCATACTGCAGTTCCAGAGAAAAATAGTCACCTGCTCCTAGTTTGCCACAGGATTCCTTGAAGTTAGCTTGGATTCTCATTGATCCAATAGAAGAAAATATGCACTTGACTACATATAGAAGACTCCTAAAGTCCATAAATTAATTTCAGATGAAGGTAGAAGAACAGAAATATGTATCACCTCCACAGCACTAGAACAAGGTATTACATCATGAATGTGCCTGGCTATGTGATGCAATGAGGTGGTCAGCCTTTTTTCCTATCACAGAAAGACTCATATTTTCTATATGGCTCCAGGGACATGCACATATGTGCTGTATACATTCATAAAAAACACACATCTGCACATCAGTTATTGTAACCTGGTACCTACCCATCATACTGACACATACAAACAATTAGGTGCACCTGAAAATTCTGTGGCAGCATTAATCAAAAGCTAAGCTTCGACTACGTATTAGGGGAACATGAATTTTAATAGCCAGTAACCTAAGAGACAGAAGTTCAGGTGACTAAAATCAGTATAGTACCATTAAAATTGGACATGTCTCAATTGCTCTTGTCTGAAAATTTGATCTAGCATAGTCTGTGAAAAAAGGGGAGTAATATTTATGTCACACGTATGTGCACATTTGCGCACAGACAGAACTCCATGCAATGTAACTGCAAACTCAGTCTATTATATTATTTACTTCAAAAACAAAGTAAATTCTCCATTACTCAACTAACATGAAACAGAGGAATACTATCATTCTTCATATCCATAGGATTTGAAGTGTTTCCTTTTCTGCTTATCAAGGCTCAAGTCTCTGTGTGAAGTTATCAGCTGTGGCAGGATAAGCAAACTACTGAACCTAAATAGGGAAACTGAGCTCTCAACAGTACAGCACTTTCAGCATTAGATACACCACATGCTACACGAGAGAATTTGTGTGGGAAATTTAGATAAGAGGCCGCTCAATTCAATTTCTTCTCCTAACAGGATGGCAGTAGCACTGGAGCTGATCTTACGAATCCATGACTATTTCATAGAGTTATTTCCCCTTTTTCTCCGTTTGCAATCAAGACCAGGGTATTTGGCTTAAGCAGGCAGGCTTTTCTTCAGTAAATGTGGTTTCAGCCAGCTTGAAAGGATTAAGGAAAGCAGGTCAAATTCACTGACTAATTTCATCTGGGAAAAAACAAACTAAGAGCTAGTGTCACAAAACCTCCCTCAGAGGCTGGAATTGTTGTCTCTTTACCCGAAAGCTCAGTCCGACTGCTGTGGATACATAGGAAACCTGGGCTTCACCTGGCACTTCCAGGGCAGTTAAAACAAAGCTCAAACTATTAGATGAAAAGAGATGCTCTCTCAGCAGTTTAAATCTCCATTTTTATTCACTTGGCCACAGTGTGTCCAAAATGAAGTATTCTGCCTCTATCAGACAAACCATTTCATGTCAAATGAAGCATCACTTTTACCTTGCTACCTTGAAACATACAAAATTAAACACAATCTTTGGTTTAATAGCAACCAAGTTCATTTTATAAGTTCATGGTTTTTGCAGTGCAGACGTTTAAAATACCTACAAGCTTTTGCACTGTCCTGTACACTCTAGTGTACGTTGCTTAAGATGAAGTTTAAATTTCAATTACTTACAATCTAAAGAGAATATGCACATATATGCAATATTCTTCCCAAACACAGTCAAATTGTCTTTTCATCTTTCCTAACACTGCACATTGTAAAAAAACAAACAAACAAACAAAAGAAAAACCACCCAAATGTAATTATTTCATTCTAGTCATCATGTGTTTTGGAGACAGGTCCTCCCTTGAAAACAAGCAGCTACAAATACTGCTTACATCTTGGTGTTTTCTCCAAATTTCAGTCCTCTTTATACTTCCAAGATGGTCTTAATTAGAATACATTATTTTCTAATTTACAGTACAGGACACATTTTGCAACTATTGCTGAAGTAGTATTAGGAAAGCCCAAATAACTCAGACCTCATTCCCAGACATCTTTATCAATACTGTTAATTTATCTGCTTAAGTTCCTGTTGTGCTCATAGTAATAATTGTACTTTTCTTCCATAGTACCTTAACCCTCCCAAAATAAATTTTTACATAAAATATGTATCATCACATAAAGTAGTATTTATTCCTTTCAATTCTTGCATCTCCCACCTGTAAGCTGTCAGTTCTGCAAATAGAGACTAACACATACAGTCAACAAATTTTGTCTCAAGTGTTACTAACAATCTTGCTTTTTCTCTCAAGCATATCACAGTTTGTAAAAACAATATCACTGTTCTAAAGCACCTAAGTGGGATACCATATGTCTTTTCAACACGCTTGTCATGCATCCCATCAGTTTGCTTTTCTTGTGAGCCAACAGCCAAAGAAGAGTGCTGTGTGTACAGCTCAGTGACTTAAAGCATAATCAACCCATAAGCCCTCTAGGTCTGAATGCAGATTGTCATTCTCATTGCTAGCTAGTATTTTTACAAGCAAGTGCTTTATTTTTGCACAAAAACTTTCAAAATTTATTAATAGCTTATGATCAAAACTCAAAACCATAATATATTCATTTGTTAGACTATGTGTGAATTGAAAACAGAGTATCATCCAGGCCCACTGGATTTCATTTATTCATGCGTGATATTTCCCTGTTACAAGAAAATACACTTACTTACATAGAAGAACACCAGAAAGACAATGTTATTAACATGCCACATAAGCATACTCAGATTACATTGTACACTAAGAAAGAGAAATGGGCTGTTCAGCAGAAAGTTTACCAGAAAGTTTGGAAAGCCTGAATATAAGGGATACTCTTCCTCCACTCCACTCTGGTGAGACCCTATCTACAGTACTGCATCCGGCTCGGGGGTCCTCAGCACAGGAAAGACACTGACCTGTTGGAGTGAGTCTAGAGGAGGGCCACGGAGATGATTGGAGGCTGGAGCACCTCTCCTATGCAGACAGGCTGACAGAGCTGTGGCTGTTCAGCCTGGAAAAGAGAAGGCTCCCTGGAGATCTCATTGCAGCCTTTCAACACTTAAGAGGGGAGCGTAGGAAAGACATGGACACATTGCTAAAAAGGAAGACAGGGGTTAATATTTTAAACTAAAAGAAGGTAGATTTAGACTAGGTATAAGGTTTTTTGTGGGTTTTTTTTTTTTTTTTTTACAATGACAGTGGTAAAACACTGAAACAGACTGCCCAGAGAGGTAGCAGATGCCTGGACATTCCCAAGGTCAGGTCAGACAGGGCTCTGAGCAACCTGCTCTTGTAGAAGATGTCCCTGCTCATGGCAAGGGGTTTGGAACCTAAGACCTTTAAAGGTCCTGCCCAACTCAAACTGTGCTGATTCTATATATTTTCTTGAATGGAGAATTTTGTTCAGTAAGCTACCTTTTTTCTCCTTGCAGAATTAATTCTGAATTCATGGCCATGAACATAAACTGCCCTCACTTTATTTTTAAGCTTCATGAAATAAAAATTTTAGTTTTCAAATTACATTAACACTAACAATTCTGCCATACCTCAATCTCCAGGTCAGCATCATGTTGAGACTATCACAACAATCAAAAGTAAGCTGCAGAAGATTAAATTCCCTCAGCTGTGCACCATTTCAGTGATATAGCTGTAAACATGGGTTAATTTAGGTGCATAATTTCCATGTCTCAGTTAGGCACCTGACTGGTCAAACGGAGTGACCACAAGCTCTTCCCAATGACTTCTCACAAATAAGGCCTATATATTGAAAATCTCATGTAAAACCACCATTTACATATGGCCTTTTTGTATATTAATCTTTATTTCTCCTGTTCCACTGTTCATCATCTTTCCTTCTCCTCAGCCAGTCTCTTCTAATTGTCCCCCTCTGCCACCCTCTACCTTCTTCTCCCCACATTTCTAATTCTAGACTCCCTCCATTTTCCCATTGCCAAGTGTGTCAGAGTCCCACACAGCATTTGCTTGGTCCCCAGCAACTTCCCCTTCATACCTTTTTATGTGAGGTATAACAACAAGGCAACATGATGCTCCCCAAGAACCACTCCTCTTTTTGCACCCTTTGCTTTAAAAAAAAACAACCAACAAACAAAAACTAACAAACAAACAAAAAAAACCCTATGTCTTCTTTTAAGCTTACATGACATTTAACACAGTATTATCCAGGCCCCGACTGGTGGTTTTGAGGGATTTGCAATGCATTATCACAAATCCTGAAGCCAACAGTGTAGGTTTCCCCAATGGCTGTACACACAGACTGCTTCAATTGTCATTAAGGTGAAATACACTAACATGAAATGTCAGTTTGCATACATCCACAGGGAAATCCTCATCTACTTACCAAAGATGGCCACAGGGTTGATCACTGTTGCCAAGACTATTAAATGGCTTCAGGAGGCACAAAGACCTAGCTTCTCTTGGTAAATGCTTTCCATAATACACTCCCAAGAGAGATATGGCAGATGTCGGGGTATCTGTACAAAAAGGAACCAGCTTGACTGGTTTAATAATCTACCCTAAATACAAACCATAAAACAGCTGCTTTGCCTGGACCCTTGGAAAGAATAGGACAAAAAACTCAATCAAAGGACCTGAATGGGAAATACCGAATTAACACACACATCTGTATGTGTTGCCATGTTCTCACTTAAACTTTCTTCTCCTAATTCATTCCCCTGCTGTGCAATTCTGCTTCAGCCAAAAAGGCAAAGTCCATCAGCCCATCAGAAATTGAACCATGTTTTAACAATATTTTCTTTGTGCATCACTAAAAAAAGTACATCAAGTAATATGCTTCTGTAGCAATCGTTACTACAACTCCATTATACAAGAATGGGTGTGTGAACAGAAAATTAGGAAGCTGAAGAGAAGGAGAATCTACACATGTATAGTTATGAAAAATCCATGAATCCTTCCTGCTATAGAAATCAAGAAAAGGCTACACTAAACCCCATTAAGCCTGTAATAAATTTATGGCACTTTTGGAGCATGGAAATAAACAGACGTACAATCTCTAGCCATACCAAATATCCTGGGAGTTCCTTAGGCTCTTCACCCAATAACCCTCCTGCAACGCTCAGCCACAAACTATTTCCTTGCATCCATTTGCATGAAAAAGATCATTCCATTTTCAGTCCTGCTTTTAACTTCAGCCATTATTCAAGCTTTTTTTTTTTTTTATATTTTTATACACAATTAGCCCCACTAAAAATTTCCAACTGAACGTCTAAGATAAACTGTTTCTCCTCATTTACTTTGCCAAAAGCTTACTGGATTTTTGGATGCTTTTACCCTCTGAAAGTAGAGATAGGACCTCAAATATTAACATCTGATAATTCAGCATGAATGAGATGAATACCTTGAGAATGACTGTTCCTGGTTAATTATTTTCTCCTCAATCCTCCTTTCCATGAAAAAAAAAAAATACAGCTCTTAAATAACGTCAGAATAAATATGATATAGTGTTGTCTAGATTGCCTTGTCCGGTGCAATTTAAATTGATGCAAATGAACTTATTCATAATGAACTATAAAACATATTAGAGATTCTGCAATCACCAAATACACAGAACCCATATAGTAGCTACCGATTTTTCATGGAAACAATCTTTTAGACATCAAGGATTGACTGATTTACTAACTACAGCATAAATTTTAATTTCTTCTCCTTTCTTAAAAACAGACAACTTTCCCACTTGAGACCCTGAGCAGTGACACCTGAAATTCCGAGTTCCACAACTGCAAAGAATGACTTTGTTTTGCTGGTGATTTAGAGACTCTCTTTAAATGCCCTCTGATGACTTAAACACTCTCATCCCTTCATGGTACAGACTACCTGTTTCCTTTCAAGAATTGAAGTCTTTTTTTCTCTACAGTAGCTTTTTCTATAAAGGCAAGGAACTTCATGGGAAAATTATTTTTCATTAAAAGGTTATGCAACAAGCTACCAGCAGTAACCCTTCTTTCTTATCTCCCACAAGGCATATAGAAAGAAAATAAAAGAGCATGTTAAGAAGTGAATTTAAGGAGTTAAAAAGTAAGTATGTTTTTTAATTGTTGCATTAGGTGTGTTTATGTAGATGGAAATTCTTTATATTACCAAGGTTGAAATTTTACATTTACAAAGTGAAGGACCTAGTCATGCCAACATACATCAGTCTCCTTTAGCCACATCCCTAAATCTATTCCCTACAAAATCTTACAGAAAATCCATGCATCTCAAAACCTATTCTGATGCATGTCATCATCAAAAATGTATTGAAATGACTGCTTGGCAGTACCCAGAGAATTCAAATATAATGTCTAATCCATGATATTAAGAGATAATTTCAATTTTTGTTTTTAATTTTTGTCTCCCCTATCTTCTGCATCCCCACACCACCTCTTACAACAAGGAGCTTCATTTTCCCCTCTTCAGAGGGGATTCTGACAGTCAATTTGCTTTCTGAAATAGTTTTGGGATACCCATCACTTTTGAAGTGTAAAGCCAACAAGTATAAAGGAAATTCCCTGGAGTCATGTTAGTCAATACAGTGAAATTCATGCTCAACACATGGAATGTTAATGAAGACTGATTATTTTAAAAAAAAGTATTAAAATTATGTATTATTTCCAAAGATTCAGTTTTAAGAGCACACAGACTACCTGAGACAGACTGTGTTTGAAGTGATGAAAGCATTACCTCCTACAGTACCCTCTTTTTTGTCAAAGTAAAGGTAAGAAACATCTCACACAAACTAATCTGAAAGGCAACCTTTATCCAGCTCCCTCATTTGCTACGATAAAGTATTTTGAAAATCTGTTTGATCATCTCAGAATACAGATACTTCAAGAAAAAAAGCATCTCATTTACAGGCAAATTATTTTCTAAGCAAGTTAACTTTTGCAGTGTTATACTATTTACTATCTTTTTTTCATAGCATCACTTGGGTTTTTTTTGCATTATCCCCTTTAAAGCCAATACCAAGATTTGTGTCACTAAGCCAACCTTCATTTGCCTAAATGATGACAGTATTGTAATCTGTCATTTCAAAAGTGATGTTTTTTATTTAAACTTAATTTGAAAGATGTTTCACAGTTGAGCTCAAAGACAAACTTCTGCCCTCTGTCTGAAATGCAATTAAAAAGGAAATCACCTTACCATTAAGGACACTTTCAAATTGTATTTTAGTATTTTAAAGCTATTAATATGCACCTGCAGTTACACAAATCAAAAAGACACTTTCTCCCCCTTCCCCAATTAATAATATGAAATGTTAATCCACAATATAAAAAAACACATGCAGTGGCTAACTCAATTACACAGTTACGATTCTGCATGAACGAACAAGCTGAGGAGTTCATGCAAAACGCTTTGTGTATCTACATCTTTCACTAAGATTTTACCAAAAAATTAAGTAGATCTATCTTCAAAGGCTGGGGAAGAAAGCACATGATTCTCAGGGATTGTAAGATTTAAAAAGTAATTTTTCCCCAGCTCTCCACATGTTTGATGGAATACTATAGCTGTTTCTACAGTTGAGTCTAGCTTTTATTTAGTGGAACATACATTTGAATTTTATTGACCCTAAGTCTGACTGGTGTGGAAACTGATGCATTTGTCTTGTTTTATAAGGAGGCATAGGTTAATCTAAATATTTAAACTACTGATCAACAGTTTTCCTGAAGTGTTTGGCTCAATTTTAGATTCTGGTAAATTAACAGATTAATGCTGTTGGCACACATGGCAATATTCCAAAGTTACAGATGCAGAGATGTCAGCAGAAACGGTCGCACTTTTCTGTGCATCAGGGACAATGAGCAGTTACCTGCAATCAGATAGGATAATCATCTCTTTTTTAGAGCAGAGTCTAGAGAACTCTGGTTTCATGAGCAGAAGCGGGCACAAAGGGAAGGAGAATAAACTGTCATCAGCTTATTCTATGGTTTCATAGTTCAGGAATCCTTTCAGGTGAGTTTCTACCTATAGTACAACAATTTCCAACCTAGAACCTTTCTCTTCCTTTCTATATATGAAAAAAATTGCTTTTATAGGTCCAGAATTACCTTTTTTTTCCTAATCTAATCAAATATCAGCAGTTTCATTAAATAGCATATAACCTTCGATAAGCTTGCTTTGCAAAATTACATCAGTTGTCTATGATATGGAAATCCAGAAGTTTTTCATTACACGTTTTTCTCCTCCCACCCCATATTGTATTTTTCACATCTGGAACCAGTACAAAAGCTATAGTATTAGCACCAGCAATAAGAATCACAGCAAATCCCCTTACAGTGCAGACATGCTGTCCCAAAAAAACACTGTCAGTAGTGGACTTTTATTTCCCCTCTAGAGTTCACCTAACTTCAGAGGAATAACAGACCTATTCTTCAGTAGCAGGCAGTACAGAAACATACATAAACAGATAGGTGTAATACCTCCTGATCTTGGGGAATTTCTATAAAATCAGATCGTTTCGTGACCTTCTGCAAACACATCAGTCAGTAGCAGTACTATGGACAATGGTCAGGAGCAGTTATGCAGAAGGAGGAAAAAAAAAGTCCTGTTTAGTATGGCTTCTTTTTTTTCTTCTGAGCAGGCATTGTGATTGTATTCCCCCCACCTCTTAAATTTGAGTGTCTTCATTTTATAGCCAATCATACCCATATTTGTATATAAGATTCAATTTTAATACATTTTCCTTTCCAGCCAAAAGACTACTAATGCTAAATTTGGCTGGACAGAGTCATGCTTGCCTACTTTTCATCACCTCAGAAAAACAACTCAAACTTGAAAAAGCAATATATGCCTGTGAATTCCATACACCCGAGTTAATATTGAAATTAATACTCTATAAGGCACAAACTCTTGCATTAAGTAGTGATGACACCAGACTAGATGTGCAGAACCCCTTCTTGTTGATATATTTCACAACCTGTGAGTTTTATGTGGCACTGCAGACAGTAATACAAGTTTTCCTTTTTATTCACAAACAGAATTTTTATCAATAAACAATCTCGAGTTTAGCAACCATATCAGAAAAATACACACACAGGAACTTACCATTAACACATTCTACTTTTGAGACAGATTGGTTCCAGAACTGGGACCATGAAATAGTCCCTCATGGTACATGTCTGGTTCACTGAAACACTACTCAGAGTGCATCATTCTGCTTTAAGGCAACTGTATTGGCTGAAGGAGGTTTTGTTTGTTTGCAGTCGAGTGCTTCTACAGTACCTTTCATCACCTTCATGAGAGTGACAAAAAGGCAAACAGTTTTCCTGCAATACATGTAGTTGTTTTAAAGCAAACACATGAGTTGTGGAGGAACATTCTCAAAAACATCTGGTTATGCTGAGATACTTCAAGAGGTGTAAGAAATCTGATGACCCTTGTACTGGAATTGCCACTACACATAGAAAAACCAGCCAAAATTCAGAAAAAATAGTATGTTAAACATTCGTACTATCATGATTGATAGTATCATGATTGATTTCCACTTTAGCTTCCTTTGATTTGTTAGACTGTATTCACAACAGTCTCTCCAACTACTCCTACTGAAAACAGTAACTTCTCATCTCATTGGATGAAAATAACATGACATTTTGCTCAGGGAGATGAAAATACTCCTGTAAAGAAAATTCAGGAAAATTCTCCCAACATACTATCGGAAGCTACCATACACTTTAGGTGTAATGAAATGCCAGTATTTCTTTCTAAAAATTCTGTGTTGGTTTTGGGTGGTTTGGTTTTTTATAATCGTGTCAGCTTCTTATAATTGTGCCGATTTGTTTCAGATTGGGGTGAGTTAATTTGCCAGAGTCCAGTCCCAGAGTTTGGATTCAAACTTCAACCTGAACAAACAAAAAATCTCAGCTGCAAAAAACATATTGTACTGAAAATACACACTGGCTCAAATTCTCACAAACTCATCCCAGAAATCAAATCCCATTCTGCACCAAAGAAGTTTTGCCAAACTCAGATTTAAATTGAGACTGGTGAGTTTATACTGTCCCACAGTTCCTAGCCCAGAAAAAAAATCCAACATGCTGACATGCATCTTCACAAAAGGTCTTACAGCAACTTCATTCTCATACAAAAAGTGCTTTTTATAGGCTTTTAATACTTCTTGCAATAAATGCAGGATCTGAGGTCTGCAGGGGGTGGACGACTCTATAGTTTTCTCAAATCCTCTTATTCCACTCACTCTGAGAACTCTACAGTTCAAATTTAATGAGTAAGTGCACTGCAGTTCCACTGCAAAGCTCAGCCATATTTGCACTCCCCAAAAACACAATAGAAAAAAAAAAATCAAACCCAAATCTTTCTTCTTCTGCAACTGTTCTACAAAATCAGGCCTTGAAATACTGTTTTGAAGCCACATACCTATGCATCACTGTGTCTCAGCCTCTGAAGTGCATTCTATCTTTGAATAATAAATGTCTTCTATTGTTTCAGAGCAAATCATGTTGTCTGTGTTGCATGAAGAATGTGTGAATATTCATCAAACAAACTGATGATTCATTATGGTCTTGAACAGCGATAGGACTTCATCATAATTCCAAGCAAATCTGATCATTTGTAAACTCATTTTTTAAGAAATGTAATTAAAGTTTCATGTTCATGCATTATGCTCAGATGGTGACAATTGTGACATTTTCAATTTGAACAGTGTCACTAAGACGGAGAGGTCTGAGACTTACACATTTCAGCAGAGCCTGATTACACGCTAGTACCTGACTTCAAAAGCCAGAATTTTTAAGGCCTAACTATGCTCTATCTGTGGAGCTGGTTTTTGTTTGCCTTCACAGACCATTGACCAATTCTAATATTTCAGAAGTGAAAGAGTCCAAAGTACTCCAGACTAAATGCTCTTGGCTTGATGCTTCTGTCATTAAGTCAGGTACAACTGGGCTGTGCTACAGGCACAGCATCACTGCCAATGGAATAGCAATTTTCAGTCATGCATGAGACTGCTGAGGGTAACCATGAAGGTGGTTTTCATATATCTGGTGAAAAAAAAGATACTTGTCTCTTATATCGTGGCACTGGTTTAACAAAGCATTTAAGCGTGTGCATTTGTATGTGTTCATAAGGCAAGATGTTTGACACACATGATCATAGTATTGATTTGCACTTACATTGACTTCAGCATCTAGTGTCCTTTACAATTAAGTCAGTGGGAAGCAGGCTCCAGAACAGCTCCAGCATCTCTCAGTATTCAAAATTCCAGTTCTCCTACTTGCATTAAAATAGTTGGTCATGTAGCACTTCAGAAGAATTAGAAACTACACAGGAAGTAGTAACTTTATCATATCAGGTAAAATACATGAGTATTTGGAAAATATAAAACTAGTACAAACCAGCCCATGGAACTGGATAAAGCACCTATCTGTTTACAGGGAGAGACTTCCAAGAACAAGGTTCTCTTCAAAGGATGCTGACGTACTTGCACCCACTTTAAGTCAGGCTGGCTGAGAGAACCTCTGTTTTCTTTCTTTGGTCCTTACTATTTCTATCTCCATGAAGATTCTCTGAGTTGTTTCCAACTTTTCCAGTTCAACAGTATGACTAAGATGGAGAATTCCACACTCAAGTCATATCAGAGTCCTGGGTACATCTAGCATGTACCTAGTCATCTTATTTCTCAACTCAGAATAAAAACAGACATTCTGATCCTTCTATCACAAGACTTCTCTCCATGTCTCCCAACTCAAAAGCGGTGTATAAATTCTTGGTCACTCAGGAATATAGTTTGCACATCATCCTGGATTCAAGGCAGATATGAGGATGGGTACGGAATTTTATGCCTACGTCCCTTGTCTCTCCATCTATCTACTGGTGCTCCTTTCTCTAACAGATCAAAGCTTGTCAACCAAGTTCTTCCACATTCCAAATCATCTCATCTCCAAAACATAACTTTTGATACCTAAACAACAAATAGAAGTGTCCGCCCACTTCTGTTATTTCTAGTTTTTAAAACAATACCTTTTAAAATAGTTTCCTCCATCCTGTCCTTCCCATTTTGTAGGACATGTTCAAAGATCTGCTTCCTTATTATCTTTCTTAAAATTCCACTTAAAAAGACAAACCCTCCACTTTCCTGCAACAAGACAAAGTAATCAAATAAAACAACTTCATAGCACTTGTGGTGCTAATTTGACCAAATGATTGTCCCCAGCATAGGAAGGACATTGACCTGGTGGAACAAGTCCAAAAAGAGGGTCAACAAGTTGATTCGGAGGATGGAGAACCTCTTCTCTGAGGAAAGGCTAAGAGAATTGGGTTTGTTCAGCCTGGAAAAGAAGCTTCAGGATGACCTAATTGCAGCCTTCCAGTATCTGAAGGAAGCCTACAAGAAAGGGAGTTTTCACAAGAACGTGTAACGACAGGACAAGCCATCCCTCTAAGTATGCAAGACCAAGTTGGATGGGGCTCCAAGACAACCTCTAGTGAGAGCTGTCCCTATCCATGGCAGTGAGGTTGGAACTAGATCTTTAAGGTCCCTTCCAACACAAAGCATTCTATTATTCTAAATCAACCAATATTGCCACACATGTTGTCCCCCTGAGCCTGTACTGAACTTACCTTTTCCTCCTACTTCACAGTGAAATTGTAAACTGTCAGGAATACAGATTGCCTCTTCCTTTTCACCAACCTTCCCATTTCCTTCATACAATACTTGAGACAACAAAATCTTGTTCTTAGCAGAGTTCCTATGCACTATGGTAATACTAAAAGGAATAAGCACGCTGTACATAAGGCTACACATATGTATCACTTGTTGATCACTGTTGATATCTGTTCTACATAGGAAATAGCTCCTTAAGAACTGTCTAGTAATGTAAACTGAATTTAATGGTAACAGAATTCAGTACTGTGTTTGGAAATACATCATGTCTCTACTAAGAAGACAGTCCTACCTTTGCAAGCAGTTAGGACAATTCTTTCCAAACTTCTAGCAGTTTGTTTCCAGTTTTGTTTCCTGGGTTAGGAGTTTATTTAGTGACACCAACTGAGATTTCCTAACCCCAAAAAGTTGCTGATGACATATGAAAGTTTCTTTTGCAGTGCACAAGTATGATGTGAGAAACTGTTTCACTTTTAAGTGATAAAGCAACTGCTGCATTTCTTAACATTCACTAAACATCGTCAACATTATGCTCTATATAAAAAGAACAAAACAAAACCAACACCAAAACTGCTTACAGATACAAAACCCCCTCAAAGCAGTTTAATCAAAATCATTACTTACCTTCTTGAAATGGTTACAACATAATCAAGAAGTTTCTTATTTTAGACTCACATTTCTAAATCATATAAATAACAAGTGCTGTTGTAAGATATGCCTTTACATCACTCGTTTATTTAAGAAGATAAATTGCTTAAATCTTAAGGATAGGCTATTATCCACTGGCTACAAGAATCAGACCCCTAACTGACACATTCAAGCAATTTTTATGCGCCTTTGCACTTTCACAGAAGAGAAATAACCACCTCACCATTTGAATGAATCTAGATCACAAAGGCATTTCCTCTTTTCCCCTTCCCACTAACAAATCCCCTGAAAACTACAGGCAAGTTTCCCATCACCACAGGGGTACCAAGGCCAAAAAGCAAACTTAATGAGGCCAAACGGAGGCCTTCTCTTGCAGAAATGTTAATCTCACTTTTAGGAGAAAGAGAGGTAAAAGAGAATCCCATAAAATCAGTACAAAATAACTTGTAATAAAAACATTTACAGCATTTCTTTTGTCCAAGGTTACCATGAAGGGCTTTAATTCAGAGGAACTAGTGGGAATACTGTTCCTCTTATTAAAATATATTAATTAGTGTAATATATACAGTCGTCTCCTTTGAAAAGCAAACCAAACCCATGAGAGGAACAGCAGGGTCCTGCAAGCACCCGCCCCCTATCTTGGATTTACTCCTCTGAGGATGAAGTCCCAGAAGCTGCCACTGAAGCTTCATCTCTTTTCATCTTTATAACCTTCATTTACAAGCATAAATAACAATGGCATAATCATTAGCAACAACAAAGCTCAAACTTCAAGAATTTCTATCATTCTTATCAGACTCAAAATGGAGAAGCTAGTCTACAAATTGGCATCTAGTTTTCAAATTGCAGATTGTTAATGAAATCCACAAATACATTTTCCAGGTCTGAAAAGTGACTGTTGTTATGACAATGGTCTTAATGTCATTTTATGTGTGCAGATAGCAGTGCTTATTTCATTTATAGGGATATCCTGATCCCTAGAGTTTGCAGCAGCAAAAATAATAGCGTCAAAAATATTCATAAAAATAATATCCTATGTGCTGACTGATTGACAAATAGCAAGTTTTAGGAGTCAGCAACCACTTCTAAACTGCTTATTTTGGGTGAAAGTTGTTTTAAAGCATAATTTTAGATACCAGTTTAGATGCTAAGCTGTAAGTGCCCACCACAAAAAGTATCAACCTCTACCTGAACACCACTCCAAGAAGAAAACTACTGGAGGTTGCAAGTGGGTTTTGGTGCAAATTTACTGTGTGTTCACAGCCAACGGTGATGTTTTCCATTTTTTGCTTCTGATTTACACAGATATATTTGTATCCAGTCTATGTCTTCTGCAGACCTGCTAGTGGCCAAAAGATATAGTAGTACATGTACAGATGTTATGAAGAAAAAAACAAAACAAAACAGCAACAACAAAAAAAGTCTATAACCTATTTTAAAAGGAAACTCACACCACCAGACAAGATCATAGTTATTTTCAAGCAAATTTTTGTCATAAAATTTGTGTAAGTCCAAACATATCAGCCATTTCATTGGCAAAGACCTCTGCAACACAAGCTAGTGAGGGTTAGCATGGGTAAGAATGATTAGCCTTGTAATGCTTACAACAATTCTGATGATGCCCAAGGAAAAATAGTAGTCAGCGACTCTGATGCTGACAGGACTAAGAATAATCATACATTTTGTCCCTTAAGTCTATTATACTTAATATCTTCATACACATATGGAACAGTCAGTGAAGGCCTTGATTTACAAGTCAGTTTCTAGAATTAGCCACACTTTAAAGTCATGTTTGTTTAATCACTGCTGCCACCTCATATACACAGAAACGATGCCAACAGTACTATATTTTTGTCTGCAAGCTTTTTTCATAAAAGGCACTGAAAGCACCAAGCTTGATCAAACTGTGACTCAAACCAGAGGCTCCCCTTGCTGTGAGGCCCTTGGTTTTTCGAACCTAAGAAGCATTCATACCCTGTTCCCACCGTTAGCTAGCCATGCCAACTTTTTAAAGGTTTAAGGAAGACATGAGGAGAAACGAGGAAAAATGCATCAGACTCAGATTCTGTTAAATCTTGCAGGAAACTTCCCGTTGAAGTAAATTAATTTGTGAAGAACAAAATAGGTAAAGAAGGTTTGTGGGGAAAGAGGAGTAAAGAAATACAGGAAGCAGACCCATTCCAGGTTCTGTACATACATGGAAGGATGGCTTGTCCAAGCTTTCCCCTAACATTTTCAGAAGTACAGAGGATTTAGAGGGATATTCAACCCTAACTTTTAATGTTACGTTTTAATGGCTATTTTAGAAGTAGAAGTAAATCTACTGTATCAATGACCACAATTTCAGTACACACCTTGCCAAAAAAAGAAATTTAAAAAAAATAAATAACTTTATACAGCTTCTCTAAACATTACCATAACATATTGAGTCAGCAACAGCACACTAGAGACAAACACTATGAAAATTAACTCACTGTTGTATCTCCTGTGGCATGTTTGCTTTTTTAACTTAACAATCTACCAACTAAGTACTTATTAGAGCCATACTTGCTTGACTTGCATATAAAAATATCACTGAAGAAACACACAGCCTCATTGAAACCAACGTAAAAATTCTTACCCGAAAAAACCCACATACAGGCCCAACAGAAAGAAACCGAACACTGGAAAGCAGGTCTATAAAAAGTGAGCTACTCTGCTACTAAAACAAATATATCTCTAAAAAGCAGTCCCCTTCTCCCACCC
>VWZG01006594.1:153228-172041 GCA_013396735.1 Grallaria varia
CTGAGTTAGCAGCAGCATTTATTTTTTAAGCTTTATCTTGGCAATTTAGAAAATTACCCCTTGACTTTAAAAGCCATTAGTTTCTCGAAATAAAATCATCTGACTGCAATATTTCCACAGTACCATTCTATACAACAACAGAAAACTGGAAAAGAGAGTACTGCCAATCTCTTGCCTCCTTGGAACTTTTCTCTCGCACACAAGCAGCACTTAGCATTTGAATTTTCTTTCTCCTTTCTGAATGTGAGAGGGAAAAAAAAAAAACACCACATTTCTGGTATCATCTATATGTACAGGGAGTCTATCTTTTAAATGGAATTCAGGTGTAAAGATGGCAACAAACAAATCCTGTATCATCTGTGAAAGGTACTGATAAAACAACGGTATCTGCCACAAACAGTGAAACAACATTTAACTTGCAGGGTGTTTAAGATCTGAAGAACTGAGAAGCAACTCTGGCAATAATTTCCAAAGATCAACTGGACTACTTCCATAAAGTGAGGGCAAAAGTTGTCGGTATCACTCCTGATACATATTTACAAGCCTGTTCTCAAAGACCTCTTGTGATGGAGATGCTATTAGCCATTGTTTACAGAGAAAGCAGAGAAAACGAGAAATAATCACACCACTCACTTTTCCTTCCTTTTTTCCTGTAGTTTCTTTTAAATCTTTGAAACCTTACTGCTCCCCTCAGTTGTATCAGTTCTAATCTAAAGCACACCAGTACTCAAACTCCTTTCTATCAATAGGCTTTCTTCTGATGGCTCTGGTAGCTGTGCTTGGACTCTTCTCATTTAAGCCATGTTCATATTTAAATGCTTCCCAGAACAGGACAAAAATCTGTAAATAATGCCTTAGCAAGAGAAAGAACCATTTCATGTAGATAGCCTTGTTTCGATATGCATGCATGCATAATTGTCATTTCTCACTTAGCTTGGGATTGACTATAAACCCCAAAAATTTGCATGTGACAACTGGAGTGGTATTCTGAATTTTTAATGCCAAAAAATAGGAAAAACAGAAAAAAATGCTATAAGCATATATGAATGGACAAGAGTGCACCAGTATATCTGCATGGCTGCACAGGCAAATCAGTAGCTAAGGACCTAACACCTCATATACGTGTAATACCTACCCTATTAACACGTCCAGCCAAAAGCAATATACATCTGTTTGGGGAACTTGGACCTTCATGCTAGAAAATGCAGTCCAATCCTTATTTTAATGGAAAAGGGAGAAGTTAGAAATGTCTCACTTTATTAACCAAGGGTTTACTGCTTGGCCACATATCCTTACATCTCAACAGCCATCTCTACATGCAAAGAGGAATCCTCCCAGAATCCAAATAAACAGCAGAAGTGCAAATGGCTTGTTCTGCCTCCTGGCTCATCAGGAGCACTGCTTCAAAAGTGTTATTATTGAAAGTGATTCCTGGTGGGAGGCAGGAAGAAGGGAACTACACTGAATGTAGCTTTGTTTTTCACTTGTTAGCATGAGCTGCAATGCTACCAAATAAAAGGAAAAAGACTCTCTCATCTTCAAACAAAACACGTGTATGGAATGCGCAAAATTCACTTTTTCAAAGTCCCTTTTTTCCCCACTTATCTTAACTGTAATTGACTTACACAAATACAGTTTCAAATTCCAAGTTTAGGTCAGTCCCACAAGGGGAGTAGAGGTAGAGTACCACCAGACTATCAGAATGAACAAGGCACTGAGCTATTTTAAGCTGTTAAATGTTATAGTAATAGTGTAAGGGGTTTAGAGTAAGTGAAATGTATTGGAAATCCAGCCCAGTAACAACGCAGGTTTTATATACTGTGCAAAGCAGATTTGCAACCCTTCAAAATAAAGTATTTCAGTTGAGTAGTACTCCATCACCAACCATTAAGTACGTAAAACCTTAATGTTGGGTTCATCGGTAAGATAATTCTTGTACATCTACTACGCATCCATCCAACAACAAAAAGCAAAAGACACCACCAATAAATAAAGGCCAATATTTTTCAATGACTGCAGCAAATGTCAAGAATCATGTCAATTACTTCACCATATGAAGTACTGAAACTTTATCCAGTTGCCATTCAAATCAAATTAAAATATTTCTACCAAATCAAGTAATAAGAGACCAGGTCTCCAGAGAAAAATCACTTCTGATATCATATTAATGGAAATAAGATAAAATTTCAAAAACTTAGCTCCAAGGAACTGCTTTTCCTTGCAGCTTAAGGGGACACACTTGGACAAGAAGATCAATGACTTCTGCAAAAAGGCTAGAAGAAAACAGTAATAAAACTGAGCATTCTATACCTCCACTCCTTTGATATACCTGTAAGACCACAAGCATGTAGCAATGCTGTACAGCACTGAAGGATGCTTTTTTGCCTATAGCCAATCTACTGACTCACTCAGACATTTATCAAAACTTTAATTAAAATCCTTCTAGTAAAAATGGGGCTTTTTTTGGGTTTGGTTTGTTTGGGCTTTTCTCAAACTTTCACTTCAGAAAAATCAATAGAGGTATTTGTTCACAGACAAATCTTCTGTGGTTTTTCATCACTTTTCTTAGGAAATAAGGCTCTTAGATTTTTCAGCTTCCAAAAGTGACTTCTATGACTTCCGAAGGTATAAGATTTTTGCCAGTTCTTCCATTTCTAAAAATTTCTGTTAATAGTCTGTTCAGTGATAATTTTAAGATTAAAAAAAAAATTGATTCATATATAATACACAATCATATATCCTTGCCCAAATTCCAAGTTTTTGAACAGTAATCACTGAAAAATACACTAAATATTAGAACAGGTTTGAAAGAGAACTTATTACTAAAAACACTCCTAATACACTTTGATCCTATAGTTCATACAAATTTTCAATTAAAAATTTTTTTAATCATTGTGACTACTAAATGTGTTAAGCTGTTGGCAACCAAGTAAACCAGCAGAATTTGTATTTACTGTAACTCCTAATGCACACAGAGCAATATTTATGTATTATCACTAAAAATATTGTCATTGACCCCAAAAAGAGATGCTTCACTTGTGGAAAAGAGAAAAAAATTATAGTAACTAGTATGACAAGTACATATAAAAATAATACTGACTTCCATCCCATTGCTTTGCAGCTGCTCTTAGCTGACAGCAGAAAAATGAATCAATTCTTTCTCCCCATAGTTACATCAAGAAGCATTTTTAGACTCTGGAAAGACCAATGTCATAAGGTCATATTTAGTACACAACTGAAAATTACTTAAAAGGTAAAATGCAGTATATTCAATTAATGCAAATAAACATGAGCTACCTGCTGCTGATCAGTACATTAGTAGCTGTATTTTGCAGCATGTTTAGGAAAATTAATTTATGTACCTTCTTTGCTAATGCAAGAGCATATAATTAACTTTCTTTGTGGAAAAAAAAAGTCATTTTATTCAGTTCAATCATTTGACAGCACAGTTTAAAAAATAATTGTATTTTATCAAAACACAAACATCTGGGATTTGAAACTACTGGTTCTAGCCTTCCTTCTGATTGTATTTCAGAAAGAAAACAAGGGCCAGTTATTTAGAAGGTATGTATTTGTACAATGCCATCCTTTGTGAAGGTGTTTTATTAAGAATTTTATTTCACAAAAGAGCAGACTTATTCTCTCAACAAAGCAGCTAAAAGGAAAGTAGCAACAAATGTCCTTGCTGTGCCTATGAAAAGTGCAAGCTCCCATCAGGAAGCAGCCATGCAATCTTGGTGTGGACTCCAGCGCTGCTGCTGTTGTGTACTACCCATGATCTCTACTGGAGAAAACCACCTGTTCATTTGCCACGGAAAGGACCTCCATGAACCTCTGCTCACAGAGCGCTGTAGATTCCTTGCAGACTTGAAACTGATTGCTAGCTGTCACCAAAAGTCCTGCCTGAGCCACTTTTACTCAGCAGCTTCATAGGGTTTAGACTGAGTTGATGAATCACAGACTTACAAAAAGATGTGTATGAACACAGTTCAATACAGAGGTGTGAGCACGCCTCTTTGTCATCTTTCTTTCAGATGCTCAAACATTCTCTTTGATTGCCTTCAGAGTTCTTTAAACAGTGTTGTTGAAGACTGCAATTTGAGGGGATAACTGCCTTCATTTGAAAGATAGTGTTCTTTAGAACTTGTAGGAATTTTCCAAAAGAGGCAAGAATTTTGGCTGCATTAGTCCCTATCCAAGTGCTATTATTAGTAACCAAGTTAAACAATTACAGTTCATCTCAAAGTATGATTAATAACAACATAATAATATTGTATCCATCACTCTCCTGTCAAGTCCTGCACTTTACAAGACAAACACACACATGGCAACACGTGGTCACTAGGTTACTGAGCTAAACATATAAACTACATGTCTGGAGAAAATTTAAAACTGTGACTATAATTAAAGTTTGCTTCTAGCACAATGCCAGTCTACAGGAGGGCTCAGAGTCCAGGCCCTAGCTGCTGTCCTTCCTGCTCTACACAAGCTGGAAATGAAAGACAGCACTCACAGCAACACTATCAAGCAAGGAGAGATGGTAATAGCTTTTGAAATCATTCAAGTCCAGCTATGTATCTTTAGGACCTCAACATCAACTTCTACTAAAGACCATTGGTCTTGACAATTTAACATATTTCAATAACACACAGAGTGTGATGGTTCCAGTGGGTTCCAAGGAACACTGCTTTCAACGCAGAGGAAGCCAGCACATGCACTGTTTTCATGCTTCTGCTTGTGTAGCCTTACTGCCAGACGAAAAGAGAGTTATGCAGAATTGAAAGTTACAGTACATACCTTGCTTAGAGGGTGACTTACTGCAAGTTCCCCCTAGCCCTCATCTTGCTATAAATGCCCTCCTTGTCAGCCCCATACAGCACGGCAACACACTGCCAGAAGACAACACTCACTCTCACCACTCCCTGTTTTTCAGACGCTGAGAATGTGCAATGACGACTTGCCTATATGCATCTAGGCGACACCCCAGAAATAAGGGCCACTTACCCAACCTTGTGCCACTGCTCAAGTCCCCAGCTAATCTGTCCCTTAAGTCACTGAATTTAGACATCTTAGATGAGTACACATCATAGATGTGCTTCAGACATGACATCCCACAGATGTGTCATTTTTCATTCCTTCTTGACTTGACTGCCTTTGCTAAACTTTGAAGAGCTCTTTCAGCAGTTTATACTTAACATATCTTGCTGACATCCACTGCTCAGACTGAGTGAGCAGAGACCCATGTTGGAAAATCATATCTGGGGGGTTGATAAACTCCCAGCCAACCCTGAATTTGTTTGGCATTTGCTGCTTCAGCTGGATGCTTATAAAACTATGGCGCCTGATGGAATTCCTCCCAGGGTGTTCCAAGAGCTGGCTGATATCATTGTGGAAGTATTCTCCATTATTTTCCAACAGTCTTGGGAGTGTGGAGAGGTCCCAGTAGACTGGTAGTTGGCATATGTTGTCCCAGTTTTCAAGAATGCTTGTAAGGAAGACCCTGGTAACAACAGGCCTGTCAGTCTCATTTCAGTGCCTGATAAAATTATGGAGAAGGTTATTCTGAGAGTTATTGAAAAAAAACATGTAAGACACAATGCAGTCACTGGTCACAGCCAGCACAAGTTCATGAGGGGGAAATCCTGATAAACCAACTTAATTCTCTTTTATGACAAGGTTATCTGTCTAATTAACCAAGAAAAGCCAGTAGATGTGGTGGCTTGGGATTTTAACAAAGATTTTGATACTCTCACAGCATCCTTCTGGGCAAAATATCCTGCATATACAAAGACAAGTCCATCATACAGACAGGCAAGTCCATAATACACTGTGAGCAACTGGCTGATGAGTTAGTCAAGTGTTTTAGTAAATGGGGTCACATCAGTCAACAGTCAGTCAACAGTGAGGCTCCCCATGGGTTAATTTTAGGTTCAGTGTTCTTTGACTTTTTTTTTTTCAAATTACCAGGATGTAGGAATCAAATGTACATTAAGTAATTTTGCTGATAGTACTAAACCATGCAGACTCCCTCAAGGGCAGAGAGCCTTTACAGCGAGATCTGGATGGACTAAAGAGCAGAAAACGTAACAGGAGCAAGTGCCAGATTCTCTACCTGGGACAGGGTAATTTTGGTTATACATGCAAACTGGGGGATAAGAGGCTGGAGAGAAGCCCTGCAGAAAGATCAGAGTCTGAGTTGATGACAATTAGAATACACGCCAATAGTGAGTGCTGCAAGTCAAAAGGGCCAACAGTAACTGGGAGTGCACGAAGCACAGCATCACCAGCCAAATGAGAGAGACACTTGTTCCACTCAGCACTGCAGCGGTGCGACCTCACCTCGAGGACTGTGTGCAGTTTGGGGCACCTCAGTAGAAGGACAGACTATTACAGCATCCTGAGAAGTCTGACCAGAGTAGTGAAAGGTTTCAAGGGCAAGACTTACCAGGAGCAGTTGATGTCACTTAGATTGTTCTTCTTGGAGAAAAGAAAAGGAACATTTCGGTTGAGCAAATAATAACTTTTCAAGCATAGCCTCAGCAATGTGGAAAATAGGAGATCTAGTTCACAGAGTTAGAAGAACAGACTGACATGAACAAAAGGATCACCTCTTGTCCAACTATGAAAGTCTATTTGAGCAGAAACACGCATGCATATGCAGACTTCAGTCACGTTGGTAAGGAAATCAAGATGAAGGTCCATTGACGGGTCTTTTTTTTTTTCTCCTGTCCTTCAGAACTGATGTTCTGTACACTTCTGTAAGATTTTTAGTAGTCTTATCTAATCACTTCTAAACAATCAATAATCCTTAAAACAATAGTCATTGGTCTGCAAACTACGGACTGAAATGTGAGAACATGTAACTTCTCCATGAAGATAAATATGTTTAATAATCTTTACTGTTCAGATTGTCCCTAAGTGCAGCCAAAACTCTTACAGTATTACATAACCAGTTCTGTATTCCTAGAAATAGATATAGACATAATGTTCTTGCTCAGAGACTGGAAAGAATAAACAATAAACTCAGTGGTAAATGAATAAAAAAGGGTGTTTGTATGACAGATGAGAACTATCCGCCAAAGCTAAAGTAGATGGTAACGGCTGCACACATAAACACACATGCACAAGGATCCAAAGGGGAAAAAAAAGGAAAAAGAAAAAAAAAAAAAAAAACACAAAACAAAAAACACTGATGTAACACTCAGTTCTTAGATTGCAGAGGAACTACTGATAATATATATGCACATATCAGGTCTGATTATTGTTAGTCAGAGTTCCAGTTAAAAGTTCCTTTCCCCTATCTTCACTTAAAAGTAAAATAATGTTTAGATATCCAAAATTGTGGTGGCAGAAGTGGCTGCTTCTATCTACAGGTGATTTGAGCTGACATGGCCCACCTGTGCAATTAAAAAGAATCTTCAGGGATTGTTTTTTAAACTAAAACACAGTTTAAAGAAATTCCCAGTAAGTTACTACAGTTGCAAGTTTACATTTTTGCAACTACATTCACACACGATGATTCAAGCTGATTACATCCTGTAGTATGGATCAAAATGCAGCACAGAGAGCTGATTCCCAAAATTAGAAAGTAGAAGTGAGGAATGTATTGGAGGGAAATAAACTTCTGCTCATCAAGGCAGTATCTTCATTCAAAATTATGAATACTTCATCTTTTGCAGACTTTGGTTAACATGTTTACATCCATTCTCTTTCATAGATGGAAGAATTCAAATATGAAGACATTCCATCCCACCTCTACAGTCCTGTAAAGGAATACAGTCACAATATAGGACTGTTACTTTGTTGTCCCTCCTGTAATTCATTAAGCACAATATTTCCTCTAAGGTGCATTCCTTTAAACTTACTATGTGAGAGCCTTTTCCAGAATGTTCCCAGCATTCCAGTTATTACAATACACACTGAAAACAGATTCATTTCTCCTTATTATGCTGAAATGGACTGGAATTGTTTGGAATATATTGAAATACCACCTTGTAGCAGCAAAGCAATTTTAAGAGACGGGAAAAAGTGAGGATATCAGTGTTGCTCTGTTTCTCCCTTATTGCTGGTTGTTCAGTTTTCAAGGCTCACACTTCCTCTTAACTGGCCACTCTAACAGCCTATGAGCAACTTCTTAATTGAATGTGCTAAAAGAAAGTCCTCCTACCACAGCCTGGAATTCAAACTAAGAAATTTCACAAAGCTGTCCTAAAGTGAAATCCACAACTGTCAGATTTAAACACTAATCTCTCTTTAAAAATTAGTCTCCCTGCATTAAAGAAATGCAGTGCACTTACGTGCTGGCTGCACTGGAAAAACACTTCGTCTTCACACAGAGAAACCTTTCCAGCTTCCTACAAACATGGCTGTCATCATTACAAAGACACCAACTCTAAGTAAGTATTGACAGTTGCTGTCTAAGCACTGGTTCATTTAGAACTGATGCCATATCACTGTGCCTTTCAGCCTCTATGGTTCATCAGCATTCTGTGCGCCTACTCACAGAAACCACTTAAAAAACATTCAAGATGATCCTTACTGAACCGTGACTTTTTATAAGCACACATAGATAGCTACAGCAAACATCATGATCCATTTCTCTGATACCACTGCATTTCTAAGTGTCAAGTAAAGCTGTTCCCCAAGCTGTATCCTATTAACTGACACAAACAACTATCAAGCATCCACCAGGACAGACAACAAATAAAAGCAGAGTTCAAACTCACCACTGCCATAAGCACCACCCTAACAATGACCCCACTTTGGTCTACACTTGAGTCTGTGTGCACAAAGCACATCTCCTGGTACAAGGGCCAAATCAGGAGCTAGAATGTACTTTTACTATAGTTTGAGACGGCTATGCTGTCTGAAAGGTGAAGGGTATGAAATCAATAGTACACTAATCACTTCTGTGTCACGCCGACATGACAGTTCTCAACACATCTTCCTTCAGCTGGCAGGACCAGCAGAACACGAGTGGTGCAGAAAACATTAAAAGAGCATTTGATAAAAAGCTCCAGAAGAGCTGACAGTACAGAGTGCTCCAGCCAACACTGAACAGTATTTGTCACAGCAATGCCACTGGATGTAAACTCTGTGACTGGAGAAGAGAATATTAATACACAGGCTATGGAGTTTATCCTTTTAATCCCCTGCGGATATACCTCTATGCTCAGGTATCAAGACTTCCTCTAAGAAGATCAAGGGAATTGGAACAGGAGCTTACTCAGAGAGTATGGGCATAGGGTGGAGAGGAAGAGAAGTGCCTTCAAGCAGCTGGTTCTCATATTATTAAGGGATTTATTAGAGATGCCAGCTAAAGGAAATACCTCCTCAATTTAAGATGTATACACTTTGACTTTCAGCACTGCGGTCCTCTGTGAAGACCCTACTGTCATCCAACTGAAGCTGATATACAAGAAACCTTACATCACTTCCTAGCAACACAGCTAGTACTACCAGCACAAGGCTTTATTCTCTAGCCAGCTATGCTCTTGCTCTTAAAGACTATACATGATTTTAACCATGTAAAGGTCTTCTCAGAGAGTTTATTAGTGTCCTTCACATTACAGAATGCTGTTGTGCTTTCAGAAATGCACACAAATCTGTCATGCTGCAAGAGCAGCCACACCTCTGATTAGAGATTTTGGTCTCCAATTTTCAATACATTTTCCTGGTTTCAAAACTTCTTCTGTGTTCCTCAACCACACACATATCCCTCCTCTCCCACAATTTTAGAAAAGATATCTTAAATAGCAGTTTTCAAGCTTGATATTAAGCACAATGTGCTGAGACTATGCTTATCGAAGAAACCTAAATCATAAGCTAAACTTTTAACATACATGGTATGACTTTTCTGTGCTATTATATTCAGAGAAGGAATATTAAAAATACTCAAATGGATGGTAAAATAAATCTGGGGAGGGTGTTCTTAAAATGGCATAAACTGCAAATGGCAGAACAGTAAAAGTCTTAAAATGCTTATATTCTACTGTCTTCCTTTCATGCGATTTATAGCTCTTACTCTACAGCCCCTTACTCCTAAGAATAATAAAACTATTTAAAAGGGTAGGAAGAGCCAAGTTCATAAGCTATTCAGTTCTGTCTTTTAAAAAAAAAAAAAAAAGAGAAAACACTTCTCTCCCCCAAGTCTTTGCTAATCAGAGGAAGCAATCAACAGACTGAAGTAGTACCTTGCACAAGCCCATTATTTCAGTCAGCAGAAAGCAGTGGATTGGCCACCTGGCTTTACGCAGGTTTTCCTTGCTACAGTGAGCTATGTTCTATGCTATGTCACCATGACTTGGCAGGCAGCCTACTGTGTGTCCATGATAGTTTGTCACACTCTGCCCTATCAAAACCATCATCCTGCTATGTTATACAGTCCATTGTACTGCATTAAAAAGACTGAGGATCAAAGAGAAATATCATTTGATACCCTTCCCCTCAACACTTCCTCAGCTCAGCTTGTAGAAGAGCTACAGTGGAAGGGAAACTACTTAGAGAGACTTACATTCATCACTGTTCTCCATACAGCCTCCTTTTCAACCTACCCAAGAATCTGTTAATCTGTGATCCACTCTCCATTGTAAGCCCAAACAAGATATATCAGCAAAGGTAAAAATCTATGAAAAAAACCTGTAAGTCATATTTCTGACACCCCAATTTTAAATTCCTAAGCACTCCCAAAAAATCACACAAATCATTCAATAAATTTTCTAATATACTTATCCAACAAAATAATTGCAAGATAATATTCATGCACAACCGAAGCTAAGGTCATAATTCTCATGCCTAACAGAGACTAAACTAAATACACTGATTTTAAGAGACCCTATACTTTTTTCATATTTGTCAACTTCCTGATCTATTTTTAAGACAGCATAGGACAATATATCATTTCTTAAAAGCTTCATTGCTTCTTGGTTGAGCATGCTTAAGCAAGTCTCTGAAATCATGGTATTAATTTTCAGAACATTCTAACATGAAAATAACATCACAGTTTTATCAGGTCTGTTAGTACCCCCCTTCTTCATTCCACTCATTGTTTCTTTGCCCTACCAGTGACCATCATCATATCTTTGACAATTATAAGAAGACATATTTCTAATTTAGTAAAAGGATTTACATTGGTATATACTACATATTTCTTCAAAAAGCTCACCCAGCAGCATCATCATCTGTTTCAAAGCTTTGTAAGCACAAGAAACAGTTCTCTACAAATATGCACGCAATATTTACAACTACGTGTAAACACCTGCTCCTATGAGCACACATCTGCACATATAAACAAGAACAAAAACAACAAAAAACCAAAACAAACAAAACCAAAAACAAACAAAAATACAAAAACAAACAAAAAAAACCAGACAGAAGAGCAGAAGAATAGTAGATAGGACAAGTTCTATAGTGTGCATCACAGACAAAACTGACTTACAATATATTTTAAAACCTGTTTTAAGGAGAGCACAATGATCAGATTTTCTTCCTGAACACAATGGATGGGACAAGTGGTTTGCTTCACCAATAAGGATATTGTAGTCTGCCTGCTAAAAACTAGGTAATTGATGAAAATATTTCAACAATAGATTATTTTAGCTTATTTTAGGCACACTTATGCACGAGCGATTTCTTCCACTATGTGTTTACCTATTTACAGAGCACCACATTTTTAACTAAGAAGACTATTTACATGAGGCTGCAGCACTTAATCACAAAATTAAGGCAGATCAAGCAACTCATTGAGCCATGAACAACTGCAGTTGTGAACCACATGGAGGAAAACACTTGACAATGATAGCCTAGATACATTTGCGTTGGAGCCCACTAACATGCCTAAGATGATTTCCTGGAGTATCAACCTGACTGTCATTTCTAAGGTTGTTCAAGTCTACATAGGCAAGAAAAAAGCTGTATTTACATGAAAGGTATATACAAATCTTGCACTTTCAAGCTGGGCACTCTGCTCTGAAAATTTTTCTTGACATTTATTTTCATTAAGCTCTCACAAACAGCTGCTTCTGCTTAACTTAATCTCATTAAAAGACCCAAGCAGATGAATTTAAGCAGGCAGTGTTCTACTGTAAGTCTAACCTATAAAAACATGGCAGTCCACAAGCTTCCAAAAAACAAGCCTGCAGCATCATGTTCACTAGGTATCTGACTGCAAACTGCAGCTTTAATTGTATAGAGTGAAAAGTCTTTCTTCCTGCCTGTAGTATTCTATGCCTTCTTACTTGTTATTAATAGTTCTAAGTAAGTGATTAGATTTCTTTTTTTGTGGCTGATTTAGGAAATTAACTGAAACAATGAAGGGGAAAGATGCTTTGTGCAGACTAGCCTTCCTAAACAGGCTGTAGTTTGCAATATCACTCAAGTTCAGCGTGCAATAAAGTAAGATGGATGGTTTCACAGGGTTAGTAACCTGAATATATTAATTATATGATTCTATCTGGTAATCTAAAAAACCCTATAAAAACAGCTTCTGTCAGTCATGCTGTTTTCAAATTTAGCTGATTTTTAGTGTGCTAAGTATAGATGAAATAGACAGGTAAGCTGCAGCAAGTAAATTTAGAAAGTAGTGATAAAGAGGATGAGTACTGTAACGCAGGTATATCGTTGCTGTTTTTCTGGCAATACGTTCCCCAAAACCCACTAACCTTCAAGGAAAGGGATGGGGGTAAGTATTGTTAAATAGAACTCAGCTATATAAGCTTTACAGACTTTAAGGAAACATTCATTTATTTCATAATTTAAGAATGAAAACAAGGAGAAAAAAAACACCCACAACGACACACACTAGAAGCATTGTTCCAGAAGTGGGCTTAATGGCCACTTCTCCCACTGCAACACTCAGAGTACTTGAACTGCTTTGACACTTCAGTAGTTCGAGGTAGACCACTGCCACACAGAAGGAAGTGAAAGAGCATTTACAACATTAATCTCATATAATATAAGAACAGTTAATGCAGATAATCAAACCTTCATTTTAATATGCCTTGCTTGATAAAACTACACAAGTCAAAATTTATTCAACTCAAGTCATAGAAAAACCTTTTGTTAATAACACTTGTGCAGTCAAAATCAACCTTTGCTACAACATTGTTGAAATTAATAATATTACAAAAGACAGAAATCTGGTGCAGTCTGCTATCAGTCAGTTCTCTTTTGAGCCACTTTATGTTTCATTCATCACGCTGCACACCCTACCTCCTTACCCTGAGGGAAGGGAATTAAAAGGTCACATCTTAGCCAATAAAACATATATAGCTATTTTCTGAGGACAAAGCAGTATCTTTAATCAGTCAACCAAACAAGACAACAGACTACCCAGAAGGTTGCATGCTGCTGCACATCAATAAACATCTTGACTTAGGAACTGAAAAATACCAAACCAGTGAAGGTATGAAAGGGGAACTCAGAGACCTGTCAGAAAAATTACAAAATTAGAGCTGAGCACTGCATTCAGCAAATAGATGATACAGACACGGCTGAAATAAGTAGTGCTGGGAGCTAGGTTCAGATAACACACTCAGAAATTTTAAGTAACAGGCAAAAAGACTTTGGATACTTTCTATATCTATCTGCAATTTCTTTTGGGTGTCACCACTGGTAAACACTTAAGTCAGCTCCTCATTTCTTTGCCTCTTCAGTATTTACAGAACTGCTTCACTGTTAGCATAATTAAAAAAAAAAAANAAAAAAAGGAAAAGTAATACCCTGCTGATACCTATTTCAGGATTATTTTAATCCTCAAAATTGATTTCTCCTCCATTCTTTCAGTCTCACTAATTGAAATGCTCCAGGGAACAGTCCCTACGGAACACGTAGAAGTAAGAAAGAGTGCCTAAATTGTACTTCCATTGCATGTCAAAACAAACATTAGATGCTTAAGATGACAAAAACATTACTGGGATGCTAATACACTGGCTTTTGCCCTCCATGCTGCTATCAAAATACATACTGCAGACTCATCGTACTGAAGAACTGTAGCTGTAGAACAGTTTTCCCACTAGAACTACTATAATCAGAATAAGACCAACTGGTATTCTATACTCGCCCCAAAAGAATCTGGCTTATGGCATTTCACCTCCTAAATGAACAGGTTTATATGCACACAACTACACTCAAATAAGCTTTATACCTGATGGCAGCAAATTGCATAGTGAAATAGGAGGTACTTCAAATGCCAAACCATAAAGACTGGAACAAAGAACCAAGATGACATGATTACAAAAGCAGCACAAAACAGTTGGCTAAGAAAGAACCATGACTGTGTCTGTGCCTGGAAAGGGTTTGAAGCCACAGAAGGGGAAAGGGTCTGTGAAGACACTGAAGTCACAAGAAAAATGCTTATTTCTTGATGGGAAAAATACGAGAGAAAGGACAAAGGAAGAAATATTACCTGCAGCACTAAAATAAAACAAAAGTAAATTTGTGGTCAATCTTCACAGGTAGCCTGCACTGAAGTTCAAGCTAATGTTCTGGGGAGGGAAAACTGGAAAAAAAACAAAAAAACCCCAAAACTCAAACCTATTAACCCCATAAAGTTATAGTGAAGCTATAGTGAACATGGTGTGTTGTACAGTTAAGAGTCAAAAGACATCTCTTTCACAATGTAACTTATACTTTGTCAATGCAGAATTAATTATAAAGGTCTTCCTCACAGGAGGAGAAAGAAATGTAATTGCTTCCTAAAACTGGCCACTGGCCAAAAAGGACACTTAGAACTCTACATAATCATCTGACAGCCTTTCTGCTGACCAAGCTTGAACTTCTTGTACTAACAGATTTGACTCCTACTCCTGCGAACATTACCTGACTCCAGGAGCAGGCTCGGAGGACCGCTTACAGAATCAGACATGGTGGCATATGACCACAAGTGCCAGAACGTGACCCTTATAACAGATACAAAGGATCAGATCACTAAAACATGCAAGCATATGGTCATTTCCATTGAAGTCTACAGGTCCTAGGTATACACATGAATGATGTTGGGAAGAGGAAAATCTGAAGAAACTACAATTTAAAAAATTCTTAAACCTCTGTTGAGTGGGAAGTATCCCTGTGCTTTCTGCATGTGTTACTCTTTCCACAACTGTGTGGTTCTTGGCAGTTGGCAAGAAGTATCCAACACGGTGCTTGACTGTTCCTCATAAGGGCTGATTATGCTCCCACAGCCATTTAAAGGAAGATTTAAAAGTATGAAACAATTACCTACACCCCTATGTTTTCTGTCCATCTTTTACAGTAAAAAATCATTAATCAAGAATAAAAATTACATCTGGCAAAGGAAAATTAATTTATTACGTTTAAAATAATTTTAGCCACTCAATTTGCTCCCCCAGTCCTACGTGCAGAAGGCCAACTACCAGCAGTGACTGCAGCACTAGTTTCAAGCAAGAGATTTATGCTGGCACTCTTATTAGAGCTGAGGTAATTTAAGAGGAATGTCAGCACAAATTTACTTTTCAAACTTTATTACTCTGCTTTAAGAAGAGAAAGAATGCCTGCTATTGTTATTTTTATAACATTTACAAAATCTTCAGTATCTGGTTTTAGTCCTGCATCATTAAAACCAAAAGTCTAACATCACCTCACATCGCATCATGTTTCTTTTAAAAGAAAATAGAAAATAAGCATTAGAAAAATCCCATTTAGCAAAAAAAAAAAAGTTTACAATGAAAAACGTGATCACTCATCACTACAGATAAAATTCAAGGCTACTGTTGAATTAAAAGAAGCTACTTGTGGACTGCTCTGCAAGCTGTGAGCTTGTGAGTCTGGCTTCCATTGGTATCTGAGCCATTCAAACCCATTTCCCTTTGAATGTGCAGGTTCCTACCACGGAGAGCCACAAGGCGATGAACATCTCAAACTAATGAGATCTACCCAGTTGCATAACTTTAATCTTTAACCAGAGGCCACAGCCTAACCCTCCTGCCTGCAGACTGAATTTCTTTCTCTTCTTTTGGTAGAGAAAAATGTAGCCTATTTTTAAATAATCTTTATTTCTCTTTAAAGAGCAGGATGATGGAAACTGTCTTGGTGGCCATTGGATAGCGACCTTTTCTCACAGTACAGGGATATGTAAAAACAAAACAAAACAAAAATTCACTTCTCTACCATGAAGGCCTTCCAAAATCATCTCTAACTGACACGTATTTTATTATTACAGAAACCCAGGAAAGAAATGCAGAAACTAAGCAGACTAAAGCAGCCAAAGGGAACCATGTGGGGAAGTAAAGAAGCAATGTACTCTTTGGCTTTGCAAATAGCAGGCAACAGAAAAATCACGGAGTTTCCAGGTTAATTTTTGCATTAACCCAAATGTCTTTTTGAACACTGTAGTACAAATCTGTAATAGCAGCATTAAGGATGAAAACAAAAGCCCATCCTGGGAAGTCAAAAAGGAATTCTAACAGAGTGAACAAAATGTAGAAACAACAATTTATTTGCTCTATCCTCCCCCTGCTCTGCCTAATGACTGCTGTTAGGAAGGCACTGTACTCAGGCTGTGGTGCCACTCAGCCCTTGATCTCAGACAAGTCTCCCAAGATGATGTCATTTTGAGGTACCCACCTGTCCACTGGCAACAAGCATGAGAGCATCAACTCATTTTAAGCTGTGCAAAATGAGGCTACCACATGGCAACATCTTTCAGTCACTACAAACCTTGCTTCCAAACTGAAACAGCTACCAAGAGGTGAAAAGCTCTGTATCACATTTCTAATCCCTCCTCTTTACAATTTTTTTTTTATTTTATTTTGTAATGATTCACACAAGTTTTCCTGGTCTTGTGAAACTTGCTCCCTTGAAAATGTTTCCCAAATCACTTTATTTTGACTTTCATGTAGCAAGGATTTTTACAACAGATGTGAGAAATAATCTGTTGCTCATTATCTATTTGATAAAACACACTTCTTAAGAAAAAAAGTCAGATAAAAATTGGTATGATGTGGAGCTCTAGTGGTAGTGGGGAAGTAAAGCAGCACATAACATCAACAATAAAAAAGTAGATAGTGACCATTAGCAGGAAACCAGTAAGTGAAAACATCGTAACAGATGGATTTAAAGAAGAAAGAAAAATATGGGAAAGAGCTTATCATCAAATTCAACAATATTTCTGCCTCACAGAATACATCTCTGTGAACAACATGATGAGTAACCCTTGTTTCCAGTGCACAAACTTGAATCTTGTACTTTATTGCATTTAAGAAACAGAAAACAGTTTACTTATGTTAGCCTTAGAGGGGAAAAAAATACATTAGTACAGCAGGAAACCAATGTTCCTCACCAAAACTAGCTGGGAGTAGCGTAACTCCATGCACTCTTTTAAAACACTCCTGGTTACATATACTGTCCTTTTCATGATAGCCATGGCAACTCCTATACCACCCAGTAAATACACTGCTCTCAGCTGTATCATCAGCAAAATACTGCACCAACCACTGTAGGCAGTTTTAACACTGAGATTCCGTAGTCCCTTCAGGCTGATGAGTTTGGCAGGAATTAAATCCTAAACTAAAAGAGCTCCTTCCTTATATACACAGTACTATTATACATCCTTCTGGCAAGCATAATTAGCTTAAGTCCTGCTGACAGTCGATATTCCACCTGTAAAGGAGATGTTTTTCACAGAGAGTGACAGGATATTTAAAGCATACTCTGCATCTAGTGCTGCTCATCACACAAGAGGATGCTGGAGTTCCAACACCACTCTGTGAAGCTAGTTGAACTTAAGTATACATTAGAAGAAGTTTATAAAGCTAAAACAAAATTGACAGTTACAAGTCTATTGAAAAGGAGCACAAAAACCCACAGCAAACGCTACAGTGTGAATGTACAAACAACTGACTGCAGTATTAGGAGGGCCCATTACCAAAGTCAGGCAACATCCCTGGTTGCATAAACACACACAGTTCTGAACACTCAGTAAGAAACCTGCAATTCTTACTTAAGGAAACTGCTTTCAACCAAGACTACAGAAAAATGAGACTGAAAAAGCTCTTGTATGTATTACTGTTAACTTGCAGCAGACTCGCCACCTATTTCAACCCCAGTTATAAATCGTTCAATATTTTTGCTAGGGACTTTTGTTCTGCTTCCCAAGTTGAGCACACAATGCCTCAATTCAGTACTACCCCATTTAAGACAGAATGTATTTCAACTTGCTAGAGTAGATCGCAAGTGTTACTGTTTGGCAACATCCAGACTAACTGGGTTTTTTTCCTAGCATTAATACCAATCCAGTGCCACGGTGGAAACAAATGACTCCATGCTTTACACCTTTTCCACCCAAGGAACCGCTGTTGATTGTAGAGGCGTTCCCTGGATCTGACTTACGTGTATTTGAAAAACCTGGGATACCAAATACCCTCAGAGAGAAGATTTCCAAGCTGTGTGTTACCTGGCGGGCAGCTGCACTCTGGAGCCGCTTCTCTCGCTACTCGTATTTTTGCCAAGTGCTCGTAGGATTTCTGTGGGCGAGAGAAGCAACATGAGGGCACTCGGCGAGCGCGTTCCAGCACAGCCAGCGCTCCTGACCGCGGCCGCTAACTGGGATTTACCGCTATTCCACACGCTGGGCAGCCACCGATGGCTCCTCCGCTCGGACACGGCCTAAGGTGTCTCACCGACTTCACCACCCCCACAAAAATCAAACCAAGCCCGACACCTCCGACTCTCTCCCACAGCCGCCGCAAGTGGCCCCCGCCTTTCTGCCTTCTCCACACGCGCGGTCCAGGAACGCGGGGACGGCGGCAAGTTACAGAGGAGACCAGCGGCGGGGCCGTACGCGGGGGTCCCCCGCCA
>VWZG01006594.1:172075-215921 GCA_013396735.1 Grallaria varia
GCCGCCCTCAGGGGATGCGGGCTCACTCTCGCCGCTCTCCCCTCACCTCCGGCCCCCCGCACACAGCATCCCCCAGCCCCGGCACACGCACACCGCTCCAAGAGCGCCCACTCCCGTCCCGCACACCTGGGCGAGAAGTCGCTCCACTTTCTCCTGCATCATCGCGTTCAGCTGCTCCAGGGAGAAGCCCGGCAGCGGCGGCAGCGGGGCAGCGGCGGCCGCAGAGAAGCTCCCCCGGGCGCCTTCGATGGCCGCGACCCTGGCCTGGAGGTCGCTGGTCCGCACGCCCAGGTAGACGCTGGAGGCCGCGGCCAGCGCCGAGAGGAGCGCGGGCAGCGCCGAGCACAGCGGGCCGGCCCGCCGCGGGCAGCGCTCCCCGCCGCCGCCGGGCTGCCCGAAGCCGGGCTTCCCGCTGCCATCCCGTCCTGCGGCTCCTCCGCTCTTCCCCAGCGTGCTCGCACACCCTTCAGCTGCGGCAGCTTTGATTTCCTTTCCTCCGCCCCCCATGGAGGCAATTAGTTTAAAAACAGCGGCAACAACAACAACAACAAAAAACCCAATAGCAACAAAGTGCGGGAAAATAAATAACAAAATGGGAAAATAATATTTTAAAAAAGAATGCGGTGATTAGGAGAAAGCCCGCAGCAGGCTCCCGGACTTTGAAGGCGGAGCGGCGCGCACCGCACCGCACCGCACCCCGTCTGCAGCGGGTCGCGACTCACCCCGCGGCAGGGGCGGCGGCGGGAGGGGGTGACGAGGAGCCAAAGGCTGGAGCAGGGCTGTGTGCGGGGCGAGCCCCCGCGGCTTCCACCCGCCCTCCGGAGCAGCGGCGCGCTCTGCTCGCGGTTCGCCACTTGTCAGAGAGGTTTTCAGGCGCGGGGCGGGAAGCGCCCCCCCTCTGCCTCCCGCTCTCCTCCCCACCGCCGGACTTGTTGCTGCCCCTCCACCTGCCTGCCGGCGCCAGGCGGTGAAGCCCGCAGGCGGCAGGCAGCCCGCGCTGCCCCGCTGTCAGCCGCAGAGCCGCCCCCGTTCGCCCTCCCTGCCTCCCTCATCGGCATAATTTATTCACCTAGGCAGAGGGGCGGCGCGGGGGACTCCGCTGGCGCGCTGTGTGCGCGCAGCGACGGACACCGGGCGGGGGAATTAGGAGGGCGGGGGGCTCTGAGCCCTCGTGGAGGGGAGAGCCCACGGCGGTGGGTGCCAGGGAAGGGGCTGCGAGGGGCGGCCGGCCCCGCCGGGGGAAGCTGTGGAACTGCGGGGTAATTTACGGCGGTTTATGGCCAGGCTGTCAATGCCCACGGTGCGGGCATAAAACACGGGAGCGCTCTGTCGTCCCCTTCTTTTTTCAGAGCGCGGAGGATAAACGCGTGTAACTCAGCGGCTCGGCTCCCGGAGAGCGCGCAGGCAGGCGATGCAAAGGCTCACTTCCAAGGGAGCAGCATGCACTAACTCCCCATTGTATGGAGAAGGTTTCATTATAGCCAGTTTTCTTTCTCCTTTTTGTTTACCAATTTGCTTCTTCGCTTTTCCATGCACACTGGCCAGTTTTCATGGTTCCTGGTTTGGTTGACTGGAAAGGAAGCTCCAACATCCTAAGAACTGCATAGGCAGCCTGATAGGAAGTTTGTTGGTTTCTGGTCCTTCCCCTTCTGCCTCTTACCTTCCAAATGCTGCCTTGACCTGCTGTAGTTTGGTTCTCACCTTGGTGCTACCACAGCACATCTCCTACATAGCATTTTTGTGTGACATTTCTTGTTCTCAGTACACTTTGAACCAGAGAAGCTCCTCAGAGCAACACCAGATGTTGAAGAAACACATAGCTCACCCTAGTTGGCATCATGTGACTACTGACTACTTACAAGATATAGATTCACAGGATGAAAAAGAGACTTGTCCAACTATGGCACTTTTTAGACAAGACTAAGAGTATTGGTTTATACTATGAATCAAGTTTCCATATGGAATCATATTTGTGCATTTTTATTACCTATTGTTTCCCAAGTATTCAAGCAGTCACAAATACCATGAAGATGTGGATCCAAAAAGCTTTGTGGGTTTCAGAATAGCTTACTTAGACTTTGAATAAAGTGAACCAGAAGTTCATAGCTAGTCATTTATTCTTCATAATTCATCTCTTCGTTCTAAACAAAAGGTTATGAAACTAGTTGGTGAGAAGAAATCATGATTACATAGCCCTAGGTGATAGTTTCCTCACAATAAACAGTTAACAGTTGCAATGGACAGTTTGCAAACAAATTCCCCCAAGCAGCACATACTTTATGATCAGGACTTGTGAATAACAACTGCACTTTTCAAAACGAGGACTGGCTCACAGACTATCTGTTGGCAATAAGAAGAAGAAATAGTATTTGGAATTAATAAACTGAAGAAAAACAAATAATATACCCACATGCTCTTATTTGGAGCGTAGCATGGACTCCCCGAGTATGGAATGAGCATTGCCCAGGCTGCCTCAGAGTGGCTGGCAGCCCGCGAGGTGCTGGAAGCCATCGGCGCCAGCTCCAGCGCTTTTCATTACCCCCTGCTGCTAGTAACCAGCACCATTACTCACCCCTGCTCATGGTGACATCCAGCAAAGTAACACTGCAAACCCTCATGATATGATTGTCATTTTATGCTGGGTGTTACTGAGGCGCCGCTGGGGGCAGGATGGCTGCCCGCACCCCACTGCTGCCTCATCTAGGCCAGGGTGAAATTGCCTCCCAAGAGCAGCTCTTCGCATTTCATGGCAGATATGGACATCCTCTGACTGCATTAGTGCCCCATATGGGGCACAGACATCCGTGTACCCTTAAGTCAGTATGACTCAGCTCAATATTTTGGTTGGCCAAATGATGCAGTCTTTCTGTCCTAGCATCACGCCGTTTGTTTTGGACAAGACATATTCTACCTCAGAAATTAAATAGGCTGAGACAGAAAGTCCCTTGTTACATTAGATTTATACATACTTGCCATCATAAAGATTGCCAAAGGAGCCAGATCACCATGCTTCTGTGGAACTCAATGCAAAGCCATTATCCTACTAAATAACAAATCTCATGCTAGATGTTTCTTATTTCTTTTTCTGTCTGGGTGGGACAAACCAGGAAAGCATAACTTTAAAATATTCAAGAAATAAGTTTCATGGTTTTTTTCACAATGGACAGCTGTAAGTCTACACACTTGGGAGAAATGTTAGCCCTGCCTGGTCTCACCTCTGAAAAGAGACGCAGTTCGTGCTCATGTGTGCTCACACATATCCTCAGACAAAGAGAAACATGATGACAAGTGAGAGAAGAAAGAGCCGTGCCACGTCTTCTTCCTTGCTCCAGGTTAAACTTGCATTTCTCTTCTTGCTAAAACCTGGTTCTGATAAAGGTGTTTACTAAAACACTTAAAAACTATTTGATAATAACGGAATTTGAGGACAAATTATTTCCAATAGCTTTTTTCCTACTGTGTTTTCACATAGAAATAGGTAGAGTCCTTGAAAATGCAAATTAGCAGTGTCTCTTCTTACAGAAAAAACATGTTGTTTTTTCTGATGGAGGCATTATTTTTCCACTTCCCAGCAAGGCTGGTCTGCAATAGACTAGACTGGACTGCAGAATCTGAGCAGCAAGCTAAATGATACACAGTCTGATTAAATCTAGCACAGGAGTGGTTTGTGTAGGTGAAGAACTAAACACAGCTGTTTTACCTGTTATAAAAATCTCCAGTCACGTCTCCCTTAGTAGAGAGCATTAAGCAGCTATACCCTCCAGTGCTCAGTTACTTGATACCATCAAGTGGACAACCAGCAGTTTTGCAGTACACTTGTCCCATCTAAACAAATAAACTGGAATGAAAAAATTGTTGAGACACAGCATTGCTGCTTTTGCCAGCTTTCCATAAGCGGGAGGCAGAGTGAGTCCAGGACATGCACATGTTCAGTGCCAGTGAGCCTGCTTCTTATTTTGCAGCTATGATGATGCCAGAGTCAAGAAGGCATCTACTTAGGACCATAACTAAGATTAAAAACAGATTGCTGGAGCACTTCGGAGAATGCTATCTGTACCATGAAAGAATGGTGTTTCTTTTGTTTTTTTTTCTCTCTCTCTCTCTTACAACAACCCACTATTTTTTACCCTTTTTGTTGGTGTAGATTTATAGGTTTTGAATTAGAGAGAGTAACTTGGTCTAAGGAGTTAACTCCTACTCCAGGAGTAAACCAGATGGTAGTTCATATGGGAAAGCAGTAATTTAACTACTTGCAGTCAGAAACTGTATCTCAGATGTTGCTGGTCACATTTAAGATGATATACCATGCAAATTCAGGTTACAAAACACTTAAGGTGCTTTAAAAGCCTATTTTGTGTATAATAGCCAGAATATAGCAGTCTTAAATGAGAACTGTAGACCAGGTATTTTGAACTGGCCTTTAACACGTGCAAGTAGAGTGTAAAAATGGCAGATCTGCAGCACTCCAACTCAAACAGTAGCAAAAGGAGGAGGATTTTAAGTAATGTCTGCTGAAGTGCTCATGCACACAGACCTGAGGCGGGCACACTTCTCACTAGGAGGGGAGTGCTCTCACTTTGAAGATTCAAATCTCTAAAGGCCACATTTCAGCAGATCTTGTGCATGACCAGGCCAAAGGTATTGACACATGATGCTACTGTTTGCATTTCATAGGTCTGTGTTTGAAGATGTGGATGGTGTTTGCAGATAACAATTTTCCACCAGACAGGACTAGTGTCTGGAGTTCTTTCCATATATTTATGTCTACAGCATGCTGTATTCTGGCTGACCAATCCATACTCAACTACTGGATTTCTTTACCAGATACAACATAAACTTGTGATTAAAATTACATAAAAACAGATCAGTGAAAAATAAGCACTCATCTGCTGGAACAACAAACCATGTTCAATTTGTGATATATTTTGCATATATGATCAGGAAAGTCAGAAAGAAGACAATAAATACAAGTAGGGATTAGAAGTCTGGGATTTTGTGTCAGAATTGAGGTGACACACATAAAGACAAATACTTGAATGGTTAATAGTGGTTATGCAAACCCTTCTTTAGCAAAGGTTCCCGCTTTCAAAAGGAGATTATATATTATTCATTGTACGTGGACTTGAATTGTACCTGCATTCTACTTCTTCCTTCACCCATCTCTCCCCTGTTCAGTTCAGCCTTCAAACTAGAGTGCATCTTGCACCCTAAATGAGTTTTTCCTCGGCTTTTGTGTACTTATACTGGTAAAATGCAAGGTAGAAGCAGAATCCAGCACTTCTGTAACATGCCTCACTTCTAAGCTCTCTGGCAGGTTAAGTAGTGTGGTATTTCTCATTGAGTTGCTCATAATATTTGCCAAGACAGCACAGGATCATCAGAAAAGCAACCTACTACACTGTTTTGGGAAGAAAGTTGGAACAGCCTTTCACTTTCAAATATCCAAATTGATTGCCTTCTGCCACTTTAAATTTAATATAGGCACATTACAGTATACATGATGCAGTACATTAATATACTTAGCAGATGGATAACACTTGCTTGTGATTTAATACTTAGATATACTCATTTCACATCTACTGTACAAACACTTCATATATTTGAGTTTTAAGTGAGAGTTATCTTCAGACTAGAGGTAATTGAGTCACATGAGCACAGGATTTAGTTTATTAGTTCCATAACCTTTCTGGTATTTTGGAAAACCTGATATTGAACATAAAAAGATAGAAACCCCCTTTGCATCTGGATTTTAATATATTTCACAGGATTTCCTTTTCCAACATGATGAAACCAGCTCTCCTAGTCCTACAGACTGATTCAAGACAAAACTCAGACCCTGTATGTCATTCTTTACTAAAATTCACAAGTATTTTTCATGTGAATATATTGCTAAACACTTTATAACAGATAAACCAACTATCTCACATTTTTCATAGCTTCAAATACTTGCCTTAAAATGCAGTTACTGCTTGGGAAGCTCTGGCAAGAATTTTACTGAATGGAAGGCCATAATCAGAAATAGAACAAGGAGATCAGACTTGAGAACCTCAAACTGAAAAAAAAGAAAAGACATCCTTGCCCTGGCTCCAGGCCAATTAATATCCCTTGGTTCTCTCGTTTGTTTATTTGTATATGAATGAACACCACTGGAATTCATGGGTCATGGTGAATGGCTGGGAGGACAAAGTTTGGACTGAGAGTTTCTGAGCCTGCAAAATCCTATATTAACATGTAACTTCACTCATGTGTCTAGTCTGATTCAAATCAATAGGATTAGTAATTGAAGTAAACTTTCACGTATTCTGGAGTATTTGGAGAATATAAAAATGCCAACATGAGGGTCAAGTTGCAGGTTCCAGCACAAAAATCTAATTATAAAGCAGGAAAATTTTCTTTATCTTGTTAATTCCAAATTTCTTGTACTCAGAAGCAGTTACTTTCAAGAAGTGATTTTAGTTCCCGCAGAAGTTACTACAACAAAGAGAATACTGCCAAGACATCTCAGTGGAAACCACCTCTGAAAAAGGCAGCAGTATTCTGAGGACATTTTTATGCCCCAACACAAAGCTACTAGAAATGGAAAGGTTCTACAGGACAGTGTGGAACATTGGCAATCTTTATAATGCAGATAAACTAACATTTCTAAAAGCACTACCAATGATTTACATACCTAAAACAGGCTGAAGCTTCTGAAATCTACAGACATTATGGGTCCAAGATGGAAAACTTTATAGAGAACAAGCAATTAGGAATCAGAAAAGACAGAAGACAGAAGGAGCAAGGTTTGATTACCAAATTAAAAGGAAGAAGAAAAATCTCTGAATGGATTTTAAGAGTGTGAGGGAGTTAGTTGCCACAGGAATTCTTCTCTTGGATTGTGTCTCAAAGACAGATGAAGTCTGGTGACTTCCCTCCCCCACCAATTTGGAATTAGTATATTCCAAGTAATTTATCTGGACTAAAATTTCGTCTTATATTTGAGTATCAGTGTCTCATTTTACATTGGCATCCACAGTTCTGCTCAGGGCCATGTCCTTCTCTCTGTTTCACCAAATTATTGTGATACAATCAAATGGAACTCCTTATCAGGATGTCCTGTTACCTCTAGTTACTTCAGCTTCCCTTCTTGAAGCTATTAGTGATTCCTTGGTCCTCTTGAGATTTCTATTTTATGCAGCTAGGCCTGAAGAAGGCTGTGGTAGGCTATGGGGCTAGGGAGACTTGTCTTTTCCAATCAGTTGTTGAATCTCATTATTTCAGTGAGATCTGGGAACAGATGTCTACATGCTCATTACTACCTCCCCAGTCAGTCACATCACAGGAAAAGAGTGTCACATCAGTCAGCAAATTGTAAAAAAGTCAGTTACCCAAGAACAAATGATCCGTCATGACTTTCAAAGCTGTTGTATCTTGAAAGGAAAGTCTGAAAACCAATTTTAATTTCAGATTTGGTTTCCTGTGTCACAGAATTCAATGAGATGTTGATATAGACTGTGTGGTTTTTAATAAAAGAGGATTTATCTCAGGCAAATTTATCCTACTCTTCTGTGGACAAACAGAATTCAGACACTGCTTAAGATAGATTCTGGATAAAATACAAAAAATTCAAACAGATAAAACTTGGAACAACAGAAATCATAATTTTGTTGCTTCTTGTATTTTTTTTTTTCTGATCTAATCTCTAATTTGACCAACTCTATCAGTATTGGTCCCCTCCACAGTCCTTCAAGTACATTTTCAAAGTGCTACGACATTAGCAGATGAAGGTGTTAATCCGCATTTGAAGGACATAAACAAAGTTTTCTGGGAAATTGTTTTTTGTTCATGCAAATTTTCCAAATAAAAAATTTTCCTTCCCGATCATGCTCAGATCAGGTATGTATCGTATCACCTTCCCCGGGAAGAAAAAATGCCCAATGGCATCACATCTAAGGCATGGAGGGAGAAAAGCAGCACAAACTCCATATCAAAAACCAACCAACAAACAGAAAACCCTGCTTTTCAAGGCTTATCTACATCTGCAAAATAACTGCTTCATTTCTCTGGATCAGAGCACAGTAAATTTTAAGCTGCACGTAACTACATGACAAAACCTACACAGCAGGGTTACTGTGAGGTGCAAAAGAAGTGTGTATTGTGGATTTCACTTCTTTTTCAGAGGTTTTCAGGAGACATCCTGGTTTTGTCAAACCTTTTATCCACACCTTTTATCTTCCAACTTTCTGATCACCCACTTTCCCTGTTTTTGTTCGAGCTTCCATCTGCCACTCTGCAGAGTGGGAGCACATGGAGATGGTCAGCACACTTTTCAGAGCTCCTGGCTTTGTCACTCTCTAGGCTTCCCTTTCTCCCTATAGAGAGAAAGGAGGAAAAAGCTCAATTCCTTGAAGGCTGCACAATTGTAAAAGGTTTGAAAGGGTGGCTTATAGGGAATGGGATGGTCAACCATTGCAGCTGGTTCCAAAAGTCAGTTCACATGTCTTTCAATCTATGAACAGCACTGTAATCTCTTCCATGTGAAATTATCAGGGAAGGAGAATGGAGTAAGATACCAGCAATATCTGGACAAAAATTAAGTTGTCATTATGAAAATTATGGATCTAAGGTGTCTGAGCACAGCCTCAGAGAGTTGCAGAGCTAAAATAACCCGGTGGTCAGAAAAGTGTCTGAAACCTGATCATGAACATTTAGGACATTTTTCCTTGCCATCAGTACAGAGATAAAGGAGGTCTGCCAGGAGATATTATCAGCTAAAGAATCCGTAGATCTCCTGTAGATTTCACAAGTATTCATGTGAATAAGCATAATAAAATAGCCCGGCTGCTTGGGATTACAGGTCCCAGCCTTGTGTCTGCATCGTCTCAGCTCTGTCAGACCGCCAGCTGCCAGAGACTTTACTGAATCTTTCAGGGACACAGATTCTTTAAATTACTGTCATAGACTTATTGTAGCTGTCATATTCTTTACACTACTTGTATTATTTTTATGCCAAAAGGAAATTCAAGCTGTTTTGTCTTCCCTATTTTCTGTGCCTGTAAGAAAATTTAAGTCTTTGATGATAATGTTGGCTGTGGAGGTCAAACCTTGTGAGTACTGACATACGGGAGAGGGACTACTAGGTAATGTCCTAATTTCCCACCCTTAGTATTAGTCATGCTCCCTAGTCCTGGATCTCTTCTGCAGGGCTTCCATTTTCACAACCCTGCTATGCTTCTTCCTCTCTCCACGTGTATGCTTTCCAGAAAATTGCACTGCTGCATTACAGATGTCTGCGTAGACATCAACACGAACTTTCTTGCTCCTTTAATTTTCCAAGACTGCACTGTCAAAAACAGTCCACTGAAACTTACATGAGTGGTAAATGCTGTCTCTGTCTCCATCTCTCAGGGAGTTGTGAGAGATGCTGTCTTTATAGGTGAGCTGGAATATCTTGGCAACCAGTCATATGAGATCGACAGCAAGGGTGTATAATGGTGGGGACTGATAAAGGGGAAAGCTGGAGGAGAAGGTTCATTCTGCATTTGACATTGCAGAAAGCAACAATGTGGGAAATATGAAGAAAGGGAATTTATTATGGTCTTTATAGTTGAGGACAATGCTCATAAAGGCTCTTTCTTGATGGAGCAGAAGTAGGACTGAGAGAAGAGATTGGATAGGCTTTGATGGTGGGGATGGTAGCGCTACAGAAGAAAAAGCAGAAGGGCGTAAAAGATCTATGGTGACAAAAAAGACTTGATACTTATATACACAGGATCTGGGAGGAGAAATAGGAACTTTAAAGCTTTTGTTTTACCAGCTAAGCAGAGGACAGAATGAAGACATCTTATCTGGGCTCGACAGGTCTCAAGATGAAGAAGGTGCCTCTTGTATGTGGGGAGACTGGCCAGCACACAGCACAGGGAATGTCTTGTAGCAACAAAATGTTATATGGACTTAAGAAAGAGTGTCTTCCAGCTGCGAGATTTGTTCTGGGTTGGTTAAAGCCTCTGAAAACATGTCTTTCTGATGTTTCTGGTTAATGACTGCTCAAGTCTAAAATTAAAACAGTCCTTGTGTTAGAGGGATAGAAACAACCCCCAGGGGGCTTAGGAAGCAGCATTCCCCCAGTGGGGCAGGAAAGAGAATATTTTTGATCATTGCACTGAAAGCATTTTCTGCTTGATAGGGAAGGCCAGGTGGGTGACCAGAGTTGCAGAGCTGGGGTTCACTCTCCTGGATGAAACAGAGAGGGGAAAAAAGGTTTGGGGAGAAGTCCTGTCCCAGGGTACTAACTTGTATGTCTGCTTTCTGACACATACCTACCCAACATCAGAGCTCCAGTGGTTTTTGCTTGACATCATATTTAGATAAACTATCCTCCTGAAATAGCAGGATGATTTGTGCATAATTCTTCATTTTTATTGAATGTGGACTTCTACACATTTAAGAAATCTTGGGCTCTTAATTTCTGTTTCATCTTGCCCTTGAGGATAGTTTGGTTCTGCTGTATTTTTCTGTACTTGTCTGTCCTCTGTGATTCTAAGTGCTTGAGACTTATTAAATATAAAAGCTCTTTGATATCAGCTGGAGCACAGCTGAGGATTAAGCCTGCCCCTCAGTGCTCTCTCTGCCTGCTGCTGTCGTGTGTAAATCCTATGTAGGAATTGCTCCCTTCCACAGAAATCAGCTGTAGCCTGCATGAAACATAGCAGATGCTTTGTAAAATAGATTGGAAAGGAAGTGAAGATACCTTTTCCAATGAACTTCATGATGAATATAAAATCCAGCATCAGAGCAGCTTTCCTCAGGAAACCAGCAAATAGGCATCTATAATTCACTCCTCTATAAAATGCCTCCTGGAATCTTTAATGGCTTTGAGCAAGTACCTGAGAGCTTTCTGCCATGTGGGAAAAGGTGGTAGCAGCATGGTAGCGGTGGTGCACACAGAAACAGTGCTGACAGGCTGGCAGGCTGTGCTGCTCCTCATAGACCTCATCACAAACCCCTGTGGGTGTCTGGGAAATGCCTCACCCTGGTATCAAGCTCAGCTGATCCCAACTTAACCCTTGAAATCTGACAGCATCCCAGTTCTAGGTGTTATACCTTAATCTCCAGAATGTAAGAAAAACTACTAAGACCAAATCAAACTGGTAATATTGGTCATCAAAAGGGTAATGAAATTTGGCTGTTAGATGGGAATCTATGTTTTCTGGCAATGTACAAATATTTACTGCTAAGCAAATATTTTGAGTGTCCATTAATATGCCTGTTCTAGAACTATTTTTCAGGTGCTTTACCCACAAGAATACCAGCCCATATGCTTAAAATAAAATGGGGAAGATATACATATATATTTTATACACACATGTAGAGAGAGGGAATATAATTTTTTTGGGGGGGGAGTGATAGCATGCCTGTATGTGATGACAATGTGTAAAAAGTACTCCAAAATCTTCTTTTCAATCCATATTTACAAGAAAAGTCCCATGCAATTATAAAAGAGTGAAGAGTTCTGAAATATCAAATATCATAAATCAGCTGTAAAACTTCATGAACTACAGTGTGATGTAAAGCTTCCTGGACTGACATGAGAGTCCTGTGGTCTTTGTAACCTCTTGGGTGGGTAGCGGTGCTGCAGTCTAGTTGCTCTTCCACACTCACTGTAACCAAAATCCTCCTCTGCTTCTCAGGGGACCTTCATGCTGCCCTAGTGATTTCATGTGGAGGCTGGTTTGCTTTGGTTTGGTGTGGTTTTTTTTTTCACTAAATACTGATTTGAAAAGATACATTGACAAAGAAATGCAGGTAAGCCATGGGCAGGTTTAGTTCTATAGCCCTCCCATTGCTGCCATTCCTACCCCTGTGAATCAGGGCATGCTGGAGAATTCAGCTTTCCAGAGGTGTCTGCCAGATTGTTTCTTCTTCCAGATTTGATGCTAACATGTATTGATTTATTACAGTCAGGAGCTGGGACCCACCAAAATTAATCACCCTATGTGTTTACATCCCACTTTCATTGTACCTCTTGTGCCTCCTGTGATTAAAGACTTGTCTGATCTTCCCCTTAGTTCAGAGACAGCATCCTTCTTTCCAGCAGTTTGTCTCCTTTCCAGCTGCTGCTGCAATGCCACCCCATTCAGGTTCCGTAGGTTTCTACAGAGCTCTGTTGACAAACACCCATTGAAGACTGATTTGTTACATCTTCCTAAGCACTTCCAGTGGAATTTTAGACCAGTACAAATGTTTTCGATGATGTCTCTTGAATTATTTTGATGGTGGTTATATGAAAGGTCATGCAAGGAAGTGTATTCTGTCATAGGATTTATCACATGGCATACCAAAAAGGGGAAGAAACACCATTTACAGTGCTGTGCTGCTGACAATGTGTATGCCTTTGCAGTTATCTGCTGGCAGGAGCTCCTTATGTGCTGCATATCTAATGCCATTGCTACAGGTCAATGAGATCTACTAAAGACAAGGAAGTTACCTGAGTTTAGGGTATGGTTCTCACACCAACTATCTCTATTTCCTATGTTTTATTGGTCTTACTTTATTTTCCCAGTAGCTTTTTCAGTGCATCTGAAGTCTGCAACTTTTTAGAACTCAAGCAACTTGTTTTGACTACCTCTTGTGCTGATGTGAATTTTGTAGCATCATATTTAAGCCCAAGAAGATCACTGTTCTTTCCCCATGAGTGTGTATTCAAGTCTCATTAATATTAAATAGGATTTCAGGGAATATATTGAGGGAAAATAATCCTCTTTAACACCTCTTTTACCGTACCTATTTTATTTCTGTCACATTTCTCACCTCTTGAAGCTGTTTTCTTATTTCCCTGTCTGCATAAGTGTAGACCACATCTCACCCTTCTAAGAAGACTCCCTCCTTCCCCTGTTGAGGACTCTCAAGAAAGCCAGTCATATGGCTCTTTGTGCTGTTTTCTTTTTCACTTCCATTTAAGAGATGCTGTTTGCTTCCTCTCTAAACCCATTTCCATTCAGAGACCAAAACTACTTCTCCGTTTTGATCTGAAAAGGAACATGAATTTGCCTGAAGCCATATGATATTCTAAGACTACCATAGGGATTTATTTACTTATTAGCCTTCTTTAAGCTCAAAAAATACAACCCTTTTTTGCACAATATCTTTCATCCTTAAGTGCTTCACAAGTTACGGCTCTAGCACTGACAGAGAAGTACTGTGGGTTGTAGGGTCGAGCAGCCCTGTGGATGTAGATGGCTTCATGTGGATCCATTGTGGAAAGGAAATGTTTTCTCATGAAGTTCAGACTCAGTCCATGCACAGTGATGCTGCTTGTGGCAGGCAGAATTAGGAGCTTTTACCCAACTTCTTGCACTCTTTCCTTCTTGAAATGGTAGCCTGAATTAGCAAGTGCCATTTCCACACATCTCCAAAATAATAAACGGCATTTCTGTACTCAGATGAACCATTTAGCTCTAGCCTCTGATTCAATTGTTTTTCCGTTATCCAACAATGAGCTGTTAAATGAGTTGGAAATCTGCTCTGGACTAAAGATGTCTTTTTTATAGTACTAATTGCTAACAAAGTGAAACAGAATATCAAGGCAGAGGAGGATAGATCACTTGAATGCAATTTAGTTTCAAAAGAAAGTGATCTGTGGATATATTAGCCATAGCTTAGAAATCTTAGAATGAAGGCACTTAACACTTGAAATTATGAAGATGTTGCAATTTATCATATATGACTTCTTTAACTGACTGTAGCTAGCTTTCCAAGATATCTGTTATGACTTCACATTTTACAGTTACCTGGGTAGTATGCTAGTCACAATTTTTAGCTTTGTGAGGATTACAAGGTGTCTCTAGCTTAATCGTTGCCATTTTTGCAATGATTGTTAGTTAATCTTGGCTATCTCGTGTGCCTGTGATATGCACCTGTAACTGCACAGGGCCAGTTAACCTTTATTTCCCAGGTGAGAGAAGCAGCTGATAGTGTCATGAAGGAGAGCTTAAAGAAAAGTATCATTCCATCTGGAAAACTTACAGCAGGAGGGGGTGAGAGTGAGCAAGGACCTTATCATGCAAGGTAGTGCTTAAAAGGTGTGCATAACAAAGGGGCTGTGTGAGCCACACACATCCCTAACAACAATAATAGTCCCTGTGTGAAGGGGAAAGTTACCATATCAGTGTTTGCTTTTTACTCCTTTTTTTTTCCCCCCCTCCCTCTCCTGTTAACAGTGGCCTTGTGAGCACCAACAAAGTAAGAGCTTTGGCTCAGATTTGCTTTGAAGCCACCACAGCTGTTTGCTGCAGCTCTGCCCCTGGCTGGATGCTCTGCCACACAAGAAACTGACACTGGAAGCAGCTTTCTGAGCCTCACCGCATGCCAGTACACTGACTTATCCCTGGCCTCTGCTATTTCTCCTGAGGTCAAAGATACCACAGTCATTCATACCACGGGCTTTCTCTTCAGGCTTCATTCATGTCTTTACTTTCCTTCTGGGTGTGCTTTCTTTAGCTGTTGAGCAGGACTGTGTAGCCAGCAATTTGGGAATGTCTCAGAATGAAACACTTTCTCCCAGTCCTTCACTGCAAGCACCACAGGTGGCAGCTCCTTCCGAAAGACAGAGAGGTAAGTTCTTGCCCTCCAGTTCTCAGAAGAGTTTGAAAGTGTGAATACTAAAGGCTCAGAGCATAAGTGAATTCGAAAATAAATTGGGTTTCTGTACGTGGAAGATTTAGAGCCAGGCTCATCACTTTTTTATGAAGACCTGCCAGATTTGTGCTTTTTGAATTCTTCCCATTGGTGAAACAGGTGATTTACATTCTAGGTGGTCATTCACTAAGGCAGGCAGGCAGGCAGACATCAGGAGGCAGAGGGTTTAGGTTTGTCTGAACAGTATGCAGAGGCATGTTGTGGCTGACCTGTTGGCCAGTGTGAGAAGCTCAGTGTGGGAAGGAGTCACCCCTCTGGCCCCACAGGCACAGAGCCCCTTGCAGCAACACTGAGCAGAGAGTGTATGGACAATTTCTTTCATGTATCTGCACAGGCAGTGGCACTCCCAGGGGAGCAGAACCAGGAGGAAACAAGATGATGACTCCTCATTTACCAGGCTGGAATATGGGGGGATTATCTACAGCATCCAGGAGTCTTTAGTCACCGCACTATTAAATAAAATGGCGTAACTGTCAAAAATAGCACGGAGCATTTCCTTGCTGCCTGCTGTGCTTCATAGACATGTGCAGAGCTCCACTAACATGACACGGTGTACAGTGGCACTAAGCACACTGAGAGGGAAGGCAGGAATCAGTTGAGATTTTACTGTGCTACCAGATCACCACCAGAGAAGCAGAAAGGGAAAGGGGCACCATTGGGCGCCTAGAGCAACAATAAGAGGTGCTTAGCAGCTGCTGCCACATCAGGCTGGACATACTTCAACAGGCTAACTCAGATCAGGAATATATTGCCTGATTACCCTCCATTACCATGTTCAGGTTGGCAGACTGAATACAGTAGTCTGGATACCTCCCTGCTGGAACAAAATAGGATGATGTGGCTGGGGATAAAACCCCTGAAGCCTATACAGTGTCAGTGTTGTGTCAGGAGCACCTGTGGTCCTGCCCTGCATCTTTGCAGGAATCACAGCAAGGAACAGGTCTTAGACAGATTAGAGGTTCCAGGAACTAAGGAAGTTCTTGATGGCTTCATGTGCTGTAATATGCCTAAGGTAGTGAAACCATTGTGTTATTTTTAGTCCAGTTTTCACACGTGAGGTGTGAGCACAGGCTTCGTTTTGTTATTTAAAGGTGTGACTCTTCCTCTGCAAGCTGTTCTAAATATGTGCCTCCATGTTTAATGTGCCAAAATAAATGCTCTGCTACATTCTGATTCTGGTTTGGATTTTTCGTCGGAGTTATAAGCCATTAATGTGCACAGTTACAAATTTAGTATCGGTGTTCAACACCATCAGAGACATGAGTATCATGTTGCTTTTGTCATCTTTCTTCTTCCCCTTAAGTTGTTGGCTCATTCCTTGCTGAGAAATTATAGAGAAAGGAAAATCTTAGAAAAATTCATTAAATTTCATGATATGAACCCAAACCTGTGGCCAGATTTTCTTTTTTTCTTCCCTATTTTTTTATCCGGGGTAGGGGGAAGGAAACCTATATTCCACTTAGATTTCAAACAAAAAAAGCATGATATTTTTTTCTTTATAGCAAGACTGCTGATCATGCTGGTAAAATTCGAGCAAGCAGTACTGGCTTTATTTAAAGCCTCAGCTGCTCAGGTAGCCACCAAATATAGCTGAGCTCTTACAGGAACTGCTTGCAGGATTCTAGTATTGTTTAGTTTGAATACAAATCCTAGTCTAGGGTTTCATACCACAACTAGACTTAATGTGAGATCCTGATCTGGAGCCAAGCTCCACATCTGACTAAGTCCAAATATGTCAGAATCCCAAAATGTATTTTAAGTATGGTACATAACAGAGTCCCGGAACATCATGAAAAGTTACATGATAAATATAACCAAATAGGAATGTTTTCAGAAATAAAGGAGTGCTTGTGCCATTGAGCCCTTCTGCCATGGCGTTGAGGATGCAGGGTCAGGTCCTTATCCATTTGCGCATAAGAGGTTTGCATCATGCTTATGGACTCGGAGTGTTCCAAACCATGTGTGAAGGGCACAGTATCCATTGCAGAATGGAGAAAAATAGCCAAACTTCTCAAACGCTGTGACCAGACGGCCCAGTGAGTAACTGCTGCGCAGGAGGGGCTCACGTTGAGCATTGCTGATTCTCAGGCCAGTTGTGAGGCACCCATTTAGCTGAGAGATGAGACACCACGGGCTACAGCGCCTGGCTCTTTGGTGCTCTCACCAGGTGGTTACCAAGCAACATCTCAGCTTTAGTCCCGCATTGTCGTCCCTGCCGCTGGATGGATGCATCAGTCACTGCTGCTGCTATTGGGAGGGAGAGAATATGATTTTGGAGGAGGGTGGAGGGAAGGCAGCCATAAATGGAGATTTAATATCCCTCACCCTCTAGATTGCTGTGGATCAGCTGTCTGGCACTTACAGATAGTCTTCAAGGAAAATTTAGGGATCTGAATTCAATCATTTCACAGCAAATGAGATTACTGTGAAAGAAAAAAGATTCCAGATGCTTGCTCCCCTTGCAAAAGAGCAAATGCTCTTGCCTGATTTTTTAGACGAGGCAATTGTAGCACCTGCCTTTCCTGAGTTGTGCAATGACGCAGCTCACCCTTACAGTGACCTTCTAAGGTGAAAACAAAAAAGAGGAAATAGCTCGTATGCAGAAATACCTATAACACATCTTGCAAGAAAAGACTCTGAAGGGTGTTTGCCTGCCGGCTATAGTGATGGGGTATGGGGCTGGAACTTCACCCTGGATTCTCACACCATTCCTCTTTTACAGCCTAAGAAGATGACTGGTTTCTGCTTTTTCTTGGCTTTTTTTTCCTATGATTGGGTTTGTAGCCTGAATAGTTAAGACAGGAATTTGGTGCAGCACTTCATCCTGCTCACTTCCATAGCACCACAATATGCACAAGAGAAGGAGGAGGGAGAGCCCAGGTGAAAGCTGGGGGAAGTGCAGTGCAAGGAGCCCTACCTCTGCCTGTTCTGGCAGTGCAGCTGGTATATATGCCAAGCCTGCTGATCTCGACTTTATGCTTTTTCAGAAATGTCTCATTCTGGCCAGCAGTGCCAACGCCTCCCCTTGAGCTGTGAAAAAACATTTCTGCAGACCATGAGGGATGCAACATGAGGGAGAGAGAGAATGGAGAGGATGTACTTTTCTCTTGAACACATTCATGTAGTACAACCTGTAATTTAGCCCGTTGCTTCATCTCTAGTTGCCCTTAGCTGCAATGCAGCCAAAAGAAGCTCAGTCTTTATTTGCTTTCGGGCTTTCTCAGTTGTGTTTTACACCTATTCCTCAAAAGAGCTTCCAAGTATAGGCACCCAAAGGATGTCTGCATCTAGGAGTGCTCACTTAATGGAATTACCTTGCTCATAGGCAGAAGGGGCTTTTAACACTGTACCCTGCAAAAACTGGTGTAATTTATTCCTATAAAAATCTCTGTTTAAGCAGGCAAGGAAACATGATTATGTCTAGTTCCCACCCAATTTCAAAACTGGAAATTTTTTCAGTTCAGAAAAAGAGATCTGATTTCAGCAAGCCATATTTTTTGCATATTCTTGGTTATGAGATCTGCTCATGCCTGAAAGTGCTTAGCATCTCTCCAGGTAAGGACATCAGGACCACATTTAGAGTAAGCAAGGGGAACAAGGGCTGGTCCAAGGGAGGCCTCACCTGACGAGCAGGATCAGCAGCGGTGCCTGTGTTGCAATGTGGCTTCGTGACAGGGTGAGGGACGCAGCACATTCTTTTCCCTGCCACAGGCATTCCCGCAAAGGCAAAGAGGCTCGGGGGCTGCCAGCTGCTCGGCCCTTTGCTGCTGGAAGAATGCAACTGAATGTGAAAACCTGTCACCAGGCTGAAGCCACGATACACCTGTCCCTCCTGTCAGTCTCCTGCAGCAAAGTCTCACAGGGACTTAAAAACTCAAGCCATAAAAGTGGGATTTAACTAGCCTTATTCTAGAATGCAGTATGTAACATCCATGCTCCATATGTGCCGTGATGAGAATGTCCTTTTAAACCATGCTATGTAAACAAGACAACAGCTGTGGAATGGCATGAGCCATCCTACAGTAATTCAGAGAAGAGTTAGGCAAAACTTTAGAGGAACATTCCTTTTTCTCAAATACCTATGCCCAGAGAAATGGGAAGAATGTGTAATGGGGATCAGTGTCATCTCCCTTTTTATTAAGTGGCAGAGCTGTGAGAAACCCGTTAGAAGGAGGAAAATTAGTCCACCAGCAATGAGAACCAGGGAAACTATTTCCCTTTTTCATGTTGTTAACAGCCTTGTGTCTAGCCTGGAAAGATAACACCTCGAGAAGCTCCTTGCACTCACCTCTTATAGGTCAGCAGTGTGGGACCTCTGGAGGAATGCACTCTGTTAAATGTATGAAAACAGCTGGCTGCAGCTGAATCAGTTTTTTCCTCCCTGGAGATAAATGTTTGTCTGGTTTTTTTTTTAACCCCTTTTCTTAAAATCTAAATTAGACCACCATAATACAGAGAAATTTCCTGATACATCCAGTGAAATTTAACAAATGCAATAACAAGCACTGCTCAGAGCATTACTTTTTCTGTTTGTTAGCTAAACTGAGAGGAAAAAAATTGTGATTTTTCTCTTTGTTCCTTCAGTGGGCTTTTCTTCTACTCCAAACACATATATTAATCTGTGGTTAAAGAAAATATTTTATTTAACTATAAATCAAGCATCTTGGCTGATTCTTCTCCCCCTCCCCCCATTCTTTCCTTTATTAAACTTAGATAAATTGAAACTAAGCATCTCTAAATTGCAGGTCAAGATGCTTGACCACTCTTAGAAAAGCAGCCCAGTGGTTTGATTAATTTGACTTTAACCTGAAAATAATTAGTTTTACCAAACTTTCATTATTGTTTAATAAAACTTCTAGCATTACAATTTTCTTCTGTTCTAGTTATATTATGTGTACTGACATTTGTAATAGACACTATGATTTAATATCCTCCTAGGCAAATATTGACCAAGACAGAGGTCAGTATTAACCTGTCAAATCAACAAATCCAAACATTCACATTGGCAGCAGTTAATCTGCTTACACTTATTTTATAAATAAATAAATATTTAGCCAATATTATCAAAGAAGTTAAAGTTGCTAGAGCTCGGAAACACACTTACTTATCACATTGCTTACAAAACTAGTAATAAATGTTTACTTGAAATAGGGAAATTAAAATTTAGACCATCATAAATCTTACCTACTTTAACCTAACCAGAAACTAGGAATCATCATCACACACACACTTTTCACTTGGATATTTAAAAGCTGCATTTCACTAAGGCAGCTTGTAATTTTAGTGCCTGAGAGCAGGCTTGCAGGGTCAAGAGTGAGAATTAGGTGCCCTCTCTTCAAAATGTCTGTTCTGCTAAACACCCTGGCTAAACTTACTTGCATTGAGACACTGGTAGCTTGGAAAGGGGAAGAAACTCTCAGGGAGGGGAGGAGAGATTTTATAAGAGTAATTTCTTCAAAGCTCTGGGTAGAAAGCCAAAATCTGCATTTAGGAAGGTTTTCAGCAAGGAAATCAGTACAAGGAGTCCATAGTAAAGAGCTTTCCATCTGTGGTTGTGGAGCAGTAAGACTTTCTAGCAATGATTCCAACCTCCCCTAAAATCCATTATTTATGATGGCCTTGTGATAAAAAGTTAGAATCCTGCCTGAGTTACAGGGAAGTGGGCATACACCTCATCAAGCTTTCAGAGAGGATTTTGAGAAGAATTTCCCACTTACTGCATTAATAACACTGTATTTGAAAGAGGTACAGTGCAGAAGCAGAGAGCAGAAGGGGAACAGTCTTTCTGCTCTTCAAAGCACATCCTTGAATACAGTATTTAAGGGCTCTGGACCCTTTCTGTTTATTTCTGGAACCCAAGCAATATCCTCGCTATCGATTAGCTATAAGATGGAGGTGCAAATTGCTATGCAAATGAGCACACCAAGGATCCTTATTAATAGAACACCAACAAAGACTCTTCAGGAAAAGACAGGGGTAGCAGAAAAGGAGAAAAGGTTCCCGTGCGTCAGCTGTAGGGTTAGCAGAGGGAATTCAAGGCTTGGAGCTGAATCATCAACAACCTCTCTGCATTCTCACAATGGGGCATTGTTCAAGTATTTTGGTGATGTCCTCTATTAATAATGATGTATGCACTTTGAGTAGCCTGCCCTAGAAACTGTATGGATTAGGCATTGAGTCCCACATACTTTAGCAAGGGGGAAGGAGAGAAAGTGTAGAAAAGCTATGCTTGCTCTTGCATTCCTTCACCATTGAGGGCTAAGGAATAACGCAAAGCATGCAGGAAAATATTCTTAATAAGGTGTGCAATCTGGTCATGAAAAAGGGAGGGAAAATACAACTGTAACACTACCAGTTTCGTCCTAGCTTTCAACACTGGCATCATGGTTGTATTCTCTGCCCTTCATGTTAATGCAGCTGAAGTGGACGAGGTTTGCAGAGCACCATTTATTTCAGTTGTCAGCTGTAATCACAATCACCATCACTTGTGCTGCGGCTGTGCCCCTGTGTAACAGAATATGGGTCCCCCATTCTCCTAGACCTTGAAAGTATAAAGGACATCAATCCTGTTCCAAGCAGCTTGCCATTTAACCAACAGGCAACAACCCTGAGCAACAGCATAAAAGCAAGCAGTGAGGCAGAGCAGGTGCTAAAGGCAAGTTTATAGCATTTCTGGGTTACAGTGCATAGCTTTGTACCCAGCCAGAGATATTCAAACAATTTAGAATTGTTGAGCTTATTGTAAAACAAGTAATTAAATGATAACAGCTCTGCTCAGGCAGAGTTCAACATGGCCCCCTGAACACGCTGCTCTTGGAATATGGGGTAAGTCAGTGAGTTCACACTTAGATTGCATTACAATTTGCCTTTCCCACATAGCTCTAATGCAAGCTAGCCACAGAGGACTGCAGAGGAGGAAGATGAAGTTGGCTATGGATGACGGACAAGAATGGCCATAGAGGGAATGCCAGCTGCAGTTGGAAATATGGCAGTGGGTGTAAGTTGAGGTTTCAGCCTAGAGCATCCACATTTTCCAACCTAGTGCTGAGAGCTCAGAGGCCAGTGGTACCACGCGTGACAGCAGCTGCGGGAACTGAAGGTTTGCCTGGTGGGTAACATGTAACAAATTACTCTTGAGAACAAAAAGGAAGATACATCCACAATCACATTCAGAAATTAGGCAATTGAGGAGAAGTAACATTTCAAGCGACACAAGCTAAGTATGTGGATAGGCAGCGGGCTTGTCTACAGGGGGAGATTTAGTACCAACTAATCTAAGGTGTGAATTTATACAGCCCTAGTTACTCCACACTACCTTCCTGTGTAGATAGCCTTAATCTGCACTAAGAATGCTCTTGTGAGCACAATGACACATTTACTATGGGAGTTAATGGAGAGCAGTTAATGCGCTGCGAATTCACACCCTGGTGAACACTATCCTGCCTGCCCCTGCTGATTACACAGCAGTGCTTTTGCAGCAAGGGGCACTTCAAGCCAACTACAGTCAGGGAAGGCATTTCCAAATGCAGATGCTGTATTGGGACTGGGCTGCCTGTGCAACCTTGTGGACAGAAATCGTTAACAAGGTTTGCACAGGGATGCTTGTGAAACAGATAAGTCTGGACTCTTTTATAAAGTTGGGAGAGTATATTCTCAGGGAATTTTTTATTTCTGAGGTGTAATATGTTATCAAATAACTCTTTGACTGTACATGTGCTAATGTGTTTTATGTATCCTATAGATACGATTCCCTTTCATCACATACAAAAGTTTATTTACTTCTTTGCTGGAAATGGTGTAACTGAAATACAAGTGAAATGATGTGCCTGAGAGCATGCCTGGAAAGGGAGTCCTATTCTCCTTATACTAAAACCTGTCCTATGGAGTCTAGCTGTCATAAAACAAATTTATTTTGTCTCTGTGAAGGGCAGAAGACCTGAGATGTTGGTCCAGCTATGAATCTGGATTTTGCAGCTGAGGCACTGCAGTATATGATGAACCTAGTGAAAACCATGCTTGTTGGAATGCATCAAAAATAACACTTTAAAGAAAGAGGCTTTTAGCAAATCCCAGTCACTTCTGAAAAAATGTTCACTTTAATCCTACTGACATTACTGAGACCCTTAATCCTGGAATTATCTCACTTACTTGAGTACATGTTGGGGGGAGAACAATCTGGTTCTATGGAAACAAACATACTCTTTTTATAAGTGATAGGTTAAGCATGCAAAGACTGTCATTACCATAATGACAAGAGTGATGCTCTATGAGGAATACTAATGCATCCATACTCATTCCATCATGGAGGGCATGTCACTTTTATTATTGAAAGCTGCTGATGTAAATAACACAGAAAGGTTTCTCAACGTTTCCTGTTTTGCTGAATAGTATGTCACATTTTCACATCACACTGTTATATGATCTGGTAATGAAACACCGTAATGCACTTGTGCATGGAAACAGACTTAAGGATATGAAGACTACATTAGCCCTCAATTATCTGGCCTTGGATGGCCAAAATCTCAACCTTTTGGATGGTTTTGTATAAATGCAAAAAGTAACAATCAGGACTGACAACCATCACTGGCTGCAGGAATGTAACAACATCTTCTGCGAAGGCAGACAAAAGAAGTGTGCTTGAAAATACTGGGTGCTTATCAAGTAACTTCCCATCTGCTCTTAGCTATCTGATTTTACCCTTAATGTTTTACAAATAAACAAGCTTCCATAAACCCTCAGCTATGTTGTGTTGCACTGCACTTATATATAGAAGCTGCAGTGTGCTGCTTTGCAGGGATGAAGCTGTTTTATAAGGAGATGCTCCAATAGGAAACATCTGTCCCTTTTTTATGGGCATGGTTTAAGCCATTGAGGTGCTGATTCTTTCTTCTTTCCTCTCCCCTCTCTCCTAGCAACCTATTCTGCAGTCTGCCAACTATTTACACTCTCTTCCAAATGTCCTTCTCCTATTTCCAGGCCTGAAATTAGCCATGACACTACTCCATATGCCGACATTTTTTATGTTTAGTGTCTAAGGAAATATTTTCTGATACCCTTCCAGCTCAGATGAGATGGGTACAGAGTAGGTAAATTCCTCAGAACTCTGAGACAGCCAGTTCAGTCAGGCAGGGAATAGCTGTACGCTGCCGTATCCCATCTGCAATGCTATCGTTACATGGTTGAATTGCAGCTTCCATTATCAGCCTCATTTTCCGGGGTTTGTAGCTCATCTGGAACCAGCCATTAAGGTTGTCAGCCCAGAAATTGATATTTTTCTAGGACTTTGTTGGAAAATTATCCTAGCTTGCCCTCTTCTTTTTTTTTTTTTTTTTTTTTTTTTTTTTTTTTGTCTCCTTTAAGAGCTGAAGTCTAAAAATAGATTTTAGACGTGGGCTCTGAAAATCTCAACAGATCGTAATACCCTCACCAAAATATCATGGGTACTTTGACGCACACTCTCAGCCAGGAAAACAGCACAGACTGAACGTTGAACTTGAATTAAGGTTAATTGGATATCTTTCTGCATCTTATGTGCCATACTGCTCCATTCCTGGCCTTCCAACTCTGATTAGAGACACTGTCTATATTTAGCTTTCCCACACTAACCCCAATCTGTCTGCATTTTGGACTGCATCTCATATATTCCGCATTTAGTTTAGTTTTGTTCAATTTCAAAGACGGAAAAGGGCACTACTAAAATCTCTGTACACCTCCAAGGAATCCAAAAATAAATTCCATGCTTGAACAGTAGTTCAGAGCATTATGATTGTTTGCAGTTTGAGTTTCACCATCTCTCTGCTGCCTAACCTTATCTGCTTGTTCATCTCTGTGTCCACTGTCCAAAAGTGGAGACTCACAATCATGGAAGGGTTGCGCATAGGAAGTACTTTCTGTCCTACTTCCTGCAGCTGAAGGAAGGACAGTGCTCATTCTCTTGCGGAGTCTTCAACTTCTGGAATCCCTAAAGGTTTGTGAAACGTGGGTACAAGAAGTGTGAGCCATATTTTTGATCATCTTTGGTCTCTGCTCTGGCTCTGGAGCTCTCTCTTCTCACTGTAGCTCTCGGAGAGTGTGTCTTCGGCTGGATTTCTTGAAATGGTTAATCCATTGCTGAATATCATTCCTTCCTGTGGTCTCCTGAGCAACTCTGCAGCTACCAAATTTCTCATTCAGATAATGTGGTTGTGGCAAGTTGTCTACTATGCTGCTGGAAAAGACTTGCATCTGTCCCTTGATACAATTCTGTGTCATGGTTTGATTATTGGGTAACAATCCCTTTGAAGCTAGAACCTGCATTTGGTATCCTTGCAAAATGCTGGGAACAATTGTGGTGAAGTCAAACAAATAGTTAAGAGTGTGACAAATTAGTAGCCCTGACAGTTGCCTTTGGAAACCAAAAATCAAGTGGAATTCCACTATATGATTTCAAACTGTTAAACTACAGTTCAAAGTTGAAGATAGCAGGGAACCCCGTGAAAATATAAGACCGCTACAATATGCTAATATGGCACTAATAGGGATTTTGTGCACTACTCCTCCTTTTCCCATCAGTTTACATTTTCCCAGTTTAGCAATATGGTACACAACTCCCAGCATGTATTGCAATGGCATCCAAAAAGTTTGCTCATCCTTAAATCCTCTCTGTCACTTTGTCAAAACTTGCTGCCCCAATGATATAGATAACACGGCAGGCAACACGACAGCTCCACTGATGCCACAGTGCACAATCCAATATACCAACCTAAAAAAACCACTGATTTTAGTTTGTTAAAATACTGAGCAGTGCACTCCTGCTGAGGAGCAGGTACACCTCCTGCTCCATCACTTCTGCTCCACACAGGAGCAGCAACCTTTAAAAAAAAGGGCAGGTCAGCCTGCCGGGGCAGCTAGGATTTAGCTGCCACTGTCAACTCTGACAGGGATCACAAACCAGAGACCTCAATTTCACCTACATTATTCACTCAAGCTGTATTAACTCATTCCTAACAGCTTTTACTGCTTTGGCTAACATATGTGGATATCATATTGCCTATTGCTTAGCCAAGCTTGCTTCAGATCGCAACCAGAGAGAATTCAGAGAAAAAAAATGCAATGAGTTTGCCACTGACTCACCTGGCAATGACATACCCAGGAACAGGGCACAATTACTCTAGGGTCCTGCAGAGAGAAGTACCACAGCCTCCTCACTCCTCACACAGAAGCAAATCACATTCCCTTAAGTGAAATCAAATGCACAGTAGAAGACTGTGCTTTCCCCCAGCTCTCCCTTTCGCTTGTTCTGTTTCTGAACTCTTAAGTCTTATTTCTTTTTAGAATGCCAATGCTAACGTAAAGGAAATTAAATATCAACATTTCTTTCAGCACTTTTTAATCATATGCTTTGTGGCTAGAACTTATGCTGTTAGTAAATGAATGTTAAACCTCAAGGAGATTACAGTGCAGCCATGGGATCTCAAGAAACTTCAGGGAAATAACCAGCCATTGTCCCACCATTATATTATAGCTACCTACAGTGCTAGAAACAGAACATTAATACTGATTAATGCATTTCTCTGATTTATTCTCAATGCAAGAATCTGCTAACAAATTGAAATATAATTAATTTATTACCATAATTAAATTTATTCCCTACAAATACATATCTAATGATGGTAAAATTAATCTTTTAGAAAGAACTTGAACAAAACATGGTATGTCTAAATCCATCTCATTCCTAGCTTCACAAAACAAATGTAGACCTACCCCAAGTGAGCCCAAATCCCTGAAAATAAGAAATAGATGACTTCTTCTAACAGGTCTAGAATTTCAATGCATTTTTCCTCTTGCTTAGATTTAAAACTTTGAATACAGAAACCCTTCTTTAAGGGAAAATTGTGGTCCTCGAGGGAATACGAATGGAAATGCCTCCACGAGAGCAGTTGCCTATACCAGAAAATGAAGCTATGACCTACTAATTATGTGTCCTTGAACCCAACAGTGGCCAGTATTCTGAAAAGTCCTTCTTCTCCAGATGCATTTTATTCAGGGGCCTCCTGGTATTTTCAATCTTTGGAGCAAGGCTCTTGGATAATCTGTAGCCAACTGTGAATTTCAAATACTGCCTCAGACCAATGTGTCTGCTGACTTGACACGAGTTTGTGCCTCAGTAGCTCACTTGGCTGCTTGCACTGCTCTTCATCATGAGAAAATCCAGTTTCCTCTTTTTCCCTTATAGCTTCTGGGATGAGTTTGCATTCCTTTCAAATACCAGCTAACAATTTAACAAAGTGGGAAACCACGACAGCCTCACCAAGCCAGCAAAAACCATCAGCCAACAGAATGCCTTCCCTTCCTATTACACTGTCTTATGGATATATGCACCTGAATCACATTAGCAGAACTGTTCTACACTGGGATATGCACCCCTGCAAAGATTGTTACCTGTTTTCTTCACGCAGAGTGGCAAGAGTGGTGAGAATCTGCAACATACACCACAATATTTTAACTGAAATAAATAGTGACAAAAATGGGTTTTCTGCTTACAACTAAGCTGTAAATTGGTAGAAAAGAGAGAAAGATAAAATTATGAAGTAAATTCAGATTTGATGCTTTGTGGATGCAAAAGATATCAAAATGAATTCTTATTTAATCAGAGGCTAGAAGAAAGTTAAAAAAGCAGTTAACAAAATAAGTTATACATAGGTCTGGAAGACCAATTTAATTGAAGGCAGTATTTTGTGTGATTTGCTTATTAAACTCACCTATCCTTACAGCACAAAGTCATTGTTTTTTTCACATGCACTACGGTAAAACTATTTAGTGCAAATAACACTGTTTTCCTACGTACATCTATTTTTGAAAGCATTTTGCACCTGAGGTGCAATTTCTATCAGTACTTGTCGCTGTGCAGTCAGGATAGGTCAAGAAGCGACACACCTTATCCAGGAACAGGAACCGGAAAGCCCTTTAATATATCAGAAACTACGGCTTATATAGACCTCAGTATCGACACATGTCCATGGCCCAGTGGCCTCTCTATACATAAATAATTCTTAATTGGACACACAGACCGCACATGTCAAACAACAATGACTCAGCACTTTAGAGACCGGACTTCCATTCTGTGTTACACTCTCTCCTTCCGTGTATGCCACTTTGACAGTGTGCAGAAGTTCCTATCACAGTCCAATCATTCCACAGAGACCCCAGACCAGCTGGGGCCCCCACAAGTACTGAAAGTATTTCCTCACATTCTACCAGTGGGTTTTTTTCTGTCTGTGAGTGGTTATGTCAATGCTAGAAGCTCATGGGGCATAATGTATGACTATGCACCGTACTGGCACTGAACTTCACTAACATGGGGCTTATTATAGCTTTCTTTGCATACCTGCTTGTTTTCATTAATTATTACTTCAGCGTCAGCACCAAATACTGGTCATCTGACTCTCAACTTTTCCATCACAGGTTTCCTTTAATACACACTATACATCCAGCTATAAAGAAAATGTCATACAATCCCCCTCAATATTTAATACTAATGCCTCTGCATGATATTAATTGAAAAGCAAATAGTCCACTGCTGTTTTAAACCTGGTGGAAAGTAGAGTTTAAATTTATATTCCAGGGTCTAATCTACAAAACCTGTCACCTTTTAACAGTAACACCTTTTAATGGTGAAACTCTTCATGATCCTTGAGAAACTAATGTTGGGACATTCCCAACACCGATCCACAAGAGGAGTCCCAAACAGAGGAGGTCAAGGCCAGCTGGCTAGTTTTACTGAGGATTGGTTCCTGGGAAATTTGCACGTCACCTCCACAGCTGGGGACTGAGGCAGTGAACTGCAGCTGCCCCCTGGGAGACCTGTAAGGTCTAACAATAAATACCAATAATACCAAAAACTTTCCCACATGTTAGTTTGAGACCTCAGCAAGGTGTGGGCAAACTGTGCTCAAAATCCTCACCCATGTTAGAGTGCCCTGCTCTAAAGCATCAGAAACATCTGTACTAAGAGCCATCCTGTGTGTTTGCTGGGAATCCAGTGCTCCTCTGTCTTCCACAAAAGGAGGTGAGCAGTTCTAAATATCTTCTAAAACATATTTTTCTTTCCACTGCAACTGCAATACACTGTCTCCCCATTTTGTGCAGGGCCAGAATATATGTTATTGATCCTCAGTGAATAGTTTCGCTGAGCAGAGCTTTGCCTATCCTGCAGAAAAAAGAAGCCAAAAAGTAGGGCTCAAAGATGGTGGAAGATGTTTTCTTTCAAGAAAAAGTTTATAAACAAGCTGTATGATATCTGTTACACCTTATTTCCTCATTTGCATCTGATTCCTTCCTCATGAGAAAATTTAGAGGGAACTTTGTTACTATATTTGTGGTGAAGCCACAATAAATCCAACCGGATATTCTGCTCAAGGGAGAAATCCAGGAGGGGAATGGTATAAATTGCCAGCAAAAGCAGAACTATTTCAGGGTGGTCTACTTAGAACTAACTTCTCTGCTTGTTGATTATGTTATTGACAGTTGGCCAAGATTTTTTTCAGATGTACCTAAAGTTAGCTCAAAAGGTCATACTTGGGAATGAGAATAAATGGCCCAAATTACATACATTCTGTGCTCCAGGGGCTCAGACAATAATGAAATAAGAATGCTGCTTATTCATCTTCCTGAATGTTTTGAAAATCTTGACCTCTGTTTTTCAACCATCTTTGATACAGTCTCTGTCTACTCAACAGTACTTAAACTATTCCATCAAGAAAAGAAGTAAAACTCCACACACGTGAGACTGTAAAGGCATAAAAATTAAGAGCAAGATGAAGCTACTTTCCCCAGAACAGCGAATCCAAGAGCAAGTGACCAACATTCCCACTTTTTAGATGCTGGCCTGCCAAGACAGGAAAGCCTCTTTCAACTCTCCCTAAAAAACCCTAGTGTGGAGGGCGTTAGCTTCACTGTTTGGTATCATGTTGTTGAGAGAGCTCGCCAGAAAGCAAGTGCATAGAATTACATAGCAAAGAAGAGACCGAAGGATCTGAAACACAAGTGAAAGGATCACAGTGGGGTAGCTCTGGAGAAGCTGGCACAGACCCAGCAAGATCTTTGTGGTAACAGAGGCGAGAATTACTACAAACCCTCATCCTCATTCCACGAGAGCAGTTGGTAGCTGTTAACTACATGCAGACTATAAAAGGAGAATGGGAACTGGCCACCTTCAGCCAGAAGAAGAATGAATAAAATGCATTAGGTCTCCTACATATGAAGAATCAGAAACCTATACAAATAAACTATTTCTGCAACAAGGCAAAGTGCCAGCAGCAACAGACTGAACTACTAGTCTGCTCTGACAACAATGAGAAATAGCAGCTACTCAGAAGACTTCACCTTCAAATCGTAACAGTAAAAAGTGCCCCAAATCTGCATATGGACCTCACTGTCTGGGTTTTTTTAGGAACAAAAATATTTTGGCCATAGATAGATCAGTTTCTGTGTTTGGCTTTTGAGTAATTGAAGGAATCAGGCAGTGATTTAAGAGGAGTGGATCACCCAAAGTCCATACACGGCTTGGCTGTGTTAGCAGAGCTTACTGCTCTTATCTCATCTCTCTTGATTTTAAAAAGACTAATTGTCAACACAGCAGGGTACATGCAGAAAACCAAAAGGCCCAGTTCTGCAGTTGTGTTTGCATGGGCCTGCAGTAACTCATTTGGCTGAGTGGTCAGTAGAAATCTGGCAGGAGACAAGGATCTGACCCCATCTGGATAGTCTCAAGGCAATTAAAGGACAGAAAAGTAGGGCTTCCATTAATGTTAGAAGTGTTTGTGGAGACCAAATTCCCCCTTTTACTGTGCAAATACATTTAGATACATCTGTGTATTAAAATAGAGAAGAGACTCCCTATAAATTTATGCACACTGAGCTGAACTTTGTGATGGGTTGCAGTCAAAGTAAACAGTGGAGAATGGAAGAGTTGGGAAGAATGGATTTGACCAGTTTCCAGTTAACTGTTACAATTCCTTACTTCATCTTACATTTTATTTCACTCCTTCTATCAGCCTGTGTAATTTTCTTTTGCAAATTAATCACTAGGGAAAGATGCACTTTTTGGACAGGATAAAGTGGTGCTGTCATACTCCTACTTGACAAAGGAAAATTGTCCAAACTCAACTCAGAGAAGCTCCTGATGGCTCTGATGAGCACTGAAAACCCATCATCTGCACATTAAAGGGGCTCTATTTCCCCAGTACTATCTTTGAAATTAATTTCATACAAAAGGTTCCATATAACATGAATAATGGATCTTTATGCAAGAGGAACAGCATCGGCATCAACTACTATCTTTATTTTCTTTCTCATTCTTCATGACTGTAGACTGATTAATCAAGATTCCTGTCCGACTGAGTAAGCCTTTCACTTTGATACTCCTAGGAGCACTGTTAATCCTCCTTCCAAAGGAAGGCACACATTTAAGAGTAACTTTTGAAAGACTTCACTGCAAAATTCTCACAGGCAGCCAAGGGACTTTTCAGGCTTGACACTTGCAGATAGGATATCCTATGATTTGCTTGGTGAGACTGTTCTGAATGTTGTCCTGTCATTCACGGATCAAGTATAAACATTTAATCATAACTTCTCACGTGAAAAGCTCCCACCACTTCCTCCTTCAAATCCTTCCTTAAATGCATTTCCTTTGAAAGGCTTCCAGTGTTCCTCTGCTCACCAATAACATCTGCACCCACTTTATGGTAAAGCAATATCAGCAACTTGTGCCTAAAGTAGACTTCGTGTTCCCTGCAGCAGGACCCAGTCTTCCATCTGTTTGCAAAATGTATATGTATCTTAAGATGATTCCCTTTCCTGTCTCCCAAAAAGCAACCAGAAACTGATATAATCCAGGATGAAATTTTGATGGCAGACCCTCCAGCTGGGTCTGGCCAGTGGAACAGCAAGAAAACAGCAAAATCTTCCATGCAGTTTCTTAGAGCACATAAACAAGGAAATATTTTTATTGCACATAGGAACAGTTTGAAGCCTCACAAGCACACTTTTCACACAAGAAATATTTGCAAACTTTATGGGATAGAAATAGCAAAAATTAAACTATTTCTTATTATGCTCCCTGTTCTACAGGGCATACTTTTCCCAAAAGCTTAGGACTTATCAGCAAAAGCTTGTTGCTCAAGAACAAGTTTTTCAGCTTGCACATTTAAATTCAAAGAGTTACTTTATCCTTTCAGTATATATTTAACTCCCTGTCTTCTCCCCAAAAAGTCCCACCGTTGGCTTATTGGCAAGGCTGACCTGGAGTTGTGCCATAACACCTGATTACTGCTGACCCCCACAAAAAATATCGAGTGTATCATGCAGTGTACATGACTCCTTTACGAAAGCTTCCTTGGAACCTCAGACCTCCACACCCCACATCTTACTCCTGCCGCTCATGCTGCTGGTTTTGTCACAGACCAATGCCTTGTTTCCCACTGGTGCAGCTGCCAGGCCCGCCTTCTGCAGAGGCAACAAGTGGGCTCTGGCAGTAGCAGTGGTGAAAGCCGTGTGGAGGAAGTCACTGACGAGTATACGTCCTCTCAAATGATACCTCAAAGAATATACAGTTGCTTTAGGTGCACAGTAAGTATATCCATAAGGGGGCAGGTGGGCCTAAATGAGCAGATAGTTGAGTCTGACTGGGAATTGAGCTATTTATTTATATACTGTGCCGGGATTTTAATTCTATATTTAGATATGCAAATAAATGGCTTCTTTTTCTACAATGCTGAGAACTGCATTTACTAAATATGGAAACAGGGTATCTGAAAATAAACACACAAATATGAAGACATTAGCCTTACTCTATAAAATAGAGGCAAGAGAACTGCAGCAACTTATATGTCCAAAATACATTTAAAGAGAATCCCTTCTCCCATGCAGCCCTCAAAGAGCCCTGAACAAAACTAAAGAAAACAAAAAAAACCCTCACAAAAATTCCCGGAGTGGAGTGAACATGTCAAGAAAGGCACAGAGAAAAGATCGCTAGTGATAAGTGTGCTCCCTGCAGATGAATAACCACTTACGTTGCCAAAGGACAATACAAATTTGACATTGTTTTACTAATTTTTACATTCTTCATTTTATGGCAGCAATCATCAAAAGCCAGCAGAAAACAATACTATCTAATGGCAAGTGAACAATGTAAGCACTCACGACATCGCCAGTCACTGTGGAGGGTGATAAAGCTACAAGGCAGCTGGAGTTTTGCTACAGTGACAAGAAAATATAAACACATAAATGGAGTTTTCAGTTAATCTTCATATTTTGGAAGACTATCAACAGAGCTGCAGGAAAAGCTTTTCCAACACCTTAGTTTTGAACTGGAATTACCATTAAACCTATCGGGTTTCTTCCTAGACATAAAAAATTTCCCAGGTGTATTTCTAATTTCTCTGTTTAATCACATCCCTGAATTTTAATTTCATTTTATCCTGGAAGGTTTTTATCAATATATGTTGAAGTCACATTATAGAGTGGGCTCAAGCCTTCCACATGCAGAGACACAGATCTTTTTGTTACCCAAATCCCAGCAGTCATTACTGTAGATCAGAGAAGCAAATTCCTGGGTTAGTAATTTATATCAAACTAAAAGGCAATGCCTTCTTTTAAGTGCTAAAGTAGTCCTCCCAAATTACTTAAAACTGTGAGTTAGTTTTTCACTCAACACAACAGCCTTATACATATTTCTGTCTCAAATGCCTCCTCTAAACACCTAAAAAAAAAAAAAGTGACATGGCTTAGCCTGCACTGAAGTGTTTCTTCCTCCGTCCCTGTCTCCCGTGGCGCCGGGTGTATTCCATGTACAGCAGCATCTCCTTGTGGCCGCCCTGCCTCTGCTCCGTGGGAAAGGCAGCCAAGAGGGGAATTGGTGTTTCCCACCGTTTCACTGCATTGCCGGGTGCTTGTGCGAGAAGAGGAATCCGATGGGACCAGGTATTGGTAATAAACAGCGGTATTTACCTCTGGTGAAGTGTGGGATGCCCCCTGAGTTACAGGATCTGGCAATGTGAGAGTCCAAATCCTTCCTGCCAAAAGAGGCAGCGTGGACTTTACTGAACAGCCCTGTGGGAAGAGTTTCTCCAAGGCTTGAAGCTGCTATCAGGTCTAATTTTGTGCTAATCTATACCAGTGTAATACTACTGACTTCCTGGGTTTTATCAGATTAAACGAAAAAGGTGTCTACTTACTTTCTGAGCAGTTAATAATGAAGAATATATACCCTGCTCTGTCTGGGAAAAGGGCTTACATGAAGTTATAGACGTACTGTGAACAGTTTCCAGGTAGGCAAATATTTACAAAGAATTGGGGGAATGCTTTGGTTCTTTCTGTTGAAAGGACAGAGAGATGGTTAGGATTTCAGCATCCTAAATGTGGCAGAGAGATTAGAGCCCCCTGTTAACATTTCAGCTCTAATCTGTAGCTTTCAGGCTGGAGTCAGGCTCATCGATGTGTACAGAGCCAAGCACAGTGTGTTCGGCACTCACGAGATGGGTGTGACCCTCTGAGCCTCTGGACACCCACTGCATTCCCTGTGCCACTGCCACTGCTGGGCACAGCACATGAAGCCTGTATTCAAGAGGCAGTTGCTATTCAGAGCAGTTTAAGCACCTGCTTAGCTCCTCTTGAAGTCAAGATTAAATCTTTGATGTCAGGTACATGTTTTGGGACTTCGTTCAGTCAAGTATTTGAAAGGGAACTTGCCCACTGAATTCATTGCTAATCCTGGTCCTTATATCCATGCTTGCAATGCCCCAATCTGCAACTGTTTGGAGGTTCAGTAGTGTTTGCTCTGAAGCCTGCTGAACAACATTAAGTATTCAACTAAGTATTCAATCTCCAGAGGACAAAAAAGAAGCAAAGAAATAACACTGAACTTGTGCAGGAGTGCAATCTAGCATGATTTCCTGTTTTCTGCACAGATAGAGTACTTTTTCTATTGCATATGGGTTTTGATCTTGGCTCCATTATTTCTCTGGCAAGGGAAACACCATACAGCAGTAACAAAGCCATCATCATTTATTTATTGAGCACTCTCTGTGTGATTGACATTTACAATACCTGGAGGGAGACACAGGCCTTGTCTCAAGAGTCTTGCAGCCTGGAAAAACAACGCAGCTTAAAGTCATTGGCCAGACAATCAGAGTCAAATAAGTGAACCTCAAACAATTCAGCGTTTAAAAGTTTTGGGGCTTTTTTTACAGATTGATACAAAAAGTCTTAGAAGATGAACAGTATTGGGGAGAAAATGTAGACTGACTCCACTGCAAAGTAGAAAAGGCAGATAAAATGCTTTTTTCACTGCACCCGGAAAGACTAAGTACACTTGAAGAGCCAGTGGATGAAATGTCGAAGAGGACTGGGTGTTGGTGCTCTCTAATAAGTAGAATTAAAAAAAAATACTGAAAATAACTGCATATCTCTTCAGCGTGAAGTACAAATTAGAAACATGTTAAGTGTTGATATGATGTCGAAGCTGCGAAAACTCTTCATCCACTCTGTCTCTCTGCCTACCCATACTGTACTCTCCCAGATAGGTAAATGCCATCTAAATCTAAATCTAAACTAGTTGTCTTGGTTTTCCTCAAAGCCCAAAGAACACATTGCAGCACAAAGTGAGCAGGATTATCTCTGGGGTCTTTATGAAGTGGAAGGAACCTGCTGCAGAGATTGGAGAGCAGTTCATTTTTTCTGAACTATTGTACAGCCTGTCAAACTAGGCGAAATAAAAGCCCCTGTGTACTATCAGGAACCAGTTCCACTGGTGATGTTGCTTCAGTTCAAATATTGATACAAATTTGGGACATCCAACTGATTCTCCTCTTATATGATTGCCAATAATCCTGCCATATTGTATACTGCTTCTGACATTCTATATGCTAGTGGAAGGAAACAAATTCACTAAATCCCACATTTTCTCTTAAATTCTGAAAATAAACTATCATCTAAAAAAATTACTTTTAAAAATATTTAGTATTGTTCTCCACCATTTATTGAAAGTCAGTGTGTTTTCTGTTTGAAATACTTCGAATTAAAGACCTCAGTGCAATAAATGTGAATCCTGGGGATAGATCCATGTCCAAAGCTAGCAGAATCTGTCTTGGTAATGGCTCCTGCAGCTGGGAAATGCAAATATCTGGAACTATTTTCAGAGGGCAGTTTATTTATGTCCCCACTGTGTTTGACCAGATCTCTTCATGAATGCATTTACTTGGGGAATAGTAAAATAAAATTTGTGACCACAAGTTTCTCAGCTGCTCACAGGTCTCCAAGGAGTCCAAAAAAGAGGTCCCTCAAATGTTCTACTTTCTCCACCCAACATGTATATAAACGTTTTGGTCCTGTGAAACAACACTGATATATAAAAAAACCCCACTGTGCAACAAGAGCAACAGAAGTTGTCACAGCTATAGGAAATTAACAGCACGAAATTTTGAACAGGAAAGCTAAGTTTAACCCCAATTACCCTGTTCACATTCAGCCTAGAGATGGAAAGAAAATAACTGGAAATAAAAACCACAGTTGTATGATGGCATTCACAGCTTCCTGCACAACTCCAGACTCTCAGGAGTGAACATGTGAGTACCTCCACTTTCAGAGACCTCTAAACATATCAGGCTAATTTATCTCTTATAAATGTAATCCCCCACTCTTAGGAACAAGCAAACTTGGGACTAGGGCCTGTCCAGTTGGTTTTTCTGGCAGGATTTTGTCCTCAGAAACCACACAGGAACATATTCAGACATATGCTTAACATCCTTAATCCAGAAGGCACTTAGACACATGATTAACTTTGGACACGTTTCTGAAGCAGAAGACTTGTTTAAATAATAAAAGGAAATCAAGAAAATGGTTGGTTTGATCATCTGGCCAAAATGAAAACAAATTAACAGATCTTTTGAGTCACCCTGTTACAAAAAAAAAAAAAGGTTTTTTTACTTCAAGGAGAAAAAGGGTGATGGGATCTGAACTCAATATCTATCACTTAATTGCATTTCACATGCTACCAGTCTTTTCATCATGTTTTCTTATATTGCATTCTGCATCACTAAAAAGGCTAAAGAAAGTACTTTTAAAACCAACAATATTCAATCACATTTCTAAATGGTGTCAGGCCAGAGATGCTTACTCTGCAGGTAAGTAAATAATTTGCCATCAAATGTTCATCTGCTTCTAGAACTGATCCCAAACTGGGATCTCAGTTACAATGAAAGCAATTTGGTAGAGGTCAGAGGAGGAGAAAAAATGGAGATGCCTCTCACTATGTAGAATCAGTGACGTCTTCCTGTCCCAAGTCATATCAGCCACCTACAGAAAAATAGTTTGCCTTATAAAATAATGCTACAGATTGCGCTACTTTTGTAACCAAAATGGTTCCCACTTGTCCTTGTGGGTGTGATCTGCATCTGCACTATTTCTAGTACAATGTGAAACCACACAGCACAAGCTGCTCTTAAAAGATAAGATGGCAGGGACCTACTTTCACTTCTTTTTAAAGCAAAAGCATCACACCAAAAGTAAGGTAATCTTTGTGTATGAAAATTTACATTCTATGTTAGAAAACTATTTAGATGTAGACACTTTATTACTGAAAGGAAGTAATTTATTTTTCTTGTTCTTTTTATAATTTTGTGTTGTGGTATCATAAATGTTGCCGTCTTAGCAAAAGATGTGCTAAACAGAGTGCTCCTCCCACTCCTCTCTCTTTCAGTGAATTTAAATTGTAGCATCACCATTTATTTCAACAGAAGGCCGTGATGTAAAAATAAAAGGTGACTTTCAGCCATGATGAATAACAAAATTAAATTAGGAGGCAACATCTAGAAACAAGCTACAAATAGGTAAAAAGCCACTGTTCAAAAAGCTCAAAGTAAGATTGAGCTGCTAAGGCTGTCAGAGCAACTACAAGCACAGGAGTACTTTTTTAGATGGGCGGTTTACATGTCTGAAAAGATTATAAATAAACATGTCTTTCTCTATGAATGCTACTACTTAGCTTGTGTGTGCTTGGAAATGAAACTGATCATTGCTGGTTATTTTTCTCATGTATCTAATGTTATATGAATCAACCTGTAAGTTGTCAATTCAGTATATTTATTTATTGTTCTGCACATTGAAAATCACTCTCCAGGTTCCCATGGCTGAAAACAATGCTACGCTGCTACTCATTAAAATAGTCTGATCTTAAAGAAGTAGTACTTGATGGGGTACTGCAACTGCAGAGGGAAAATATGTCACTTGATATGATCCCTTTGAGTAATGTTTCTTCTACCAGAGCAGAGCTTCATGCGCCTCCTCCAGAGTTGGTCTCACAAGATGGCAAGGCAGTCAGTGCAGCATCTGGCCCTGGTCGGCCACTGTCCATGATATTTATTGGCATGACGAGCATCCTAAATACTGCCAAAACATCTTTTGAGAAGAATTTTTCAATCAGTTTCAGAGGACAGCAGTCTCTTCAGATAAGGACAGATGCAATTTCAGCACCTTACGTTGCTGCAAATGTACACAGAAAACCAGAGTTTCTACAGTGTCCTGTGAAGTCCTTGAGGTTTACAGCATTAAGCTGCTAATCCACAGCATGGTACTTTTAAGTGTGCTTCAATGGTTTAATTATCTTCTATTTTAGTTTTGGATGGCTTGATCTATAGTTCAATGAGTCTATCTCATTGCCATCATTCAGATGAGAAACGCTTTGAAGACAAGAGCATTACCTTGTGAGACATGTGACCTGCATAAACAGTGGAGCCTGTGCAGTCTGATAATGGAGCGGAGGAACTGTGTCTTCAGATTGGGTCTGTGGGATTCTTACTGCCTATGTAAAGAAAGATATATTGGGGACCAGTGACGTAGACATCCAGAAAAACTATTTTTGGACACAAGTTCACATATTTGCAGCACATTTCCCTTTTAGAAGTAACAGCAAACGTTGCTTTTGGGAGCAAGCAAGCATCTGGAGCCATAGGAAGAGAGGAGCTCCAGTGGTTTAGATGAGTCATTCTTCCATCTTAATGGAAAACCTATAAAATATCAAACTGCCAGAGAGTATAAGATCTTTCAGGGGTTTATTAGTTTTACATGCCTTATAAAAATTACTAGGAAAACATAAAATTTTAATAGCTGAAAACTGAAAAGGTTTCATGATCTTAAACTTGGCCTGTTTGGATCACAGCATCACTGAACCTCTACAGCTGGGATATGGCACATGAGCTGCAGAAATTCCCCAGACTTTCTTGCTTTTGTTTTGCTGTCCCCCAAGGTCACATTAAAACTTGTGGCTAGAGGTCCCTTTGAACATAATTTCATGGAAGTGTTTAGATCTCTGGCTATAGCTGAAGTTCTTCTCTGGTCATAGCTTGCCTGGTGATTTTGAGTAGTGTTGCCATAGACTGAAGTTTGCAGCTGGTGAAACCACACAGGAATATTACAAGTCAAGGCATAGATGTTTATCTACCCTGTATACTCAGGAGGTTTACCAGGCATAATTGCCAATCAGGAGTACTAATTTAAGTTAGAATTTATGTCATATATCCAGATTTGAAGAGGTATCACAAGAATGATAGACTAGACTGTGATCAGAGATGACACCCATCATTAGGAGTAAGAGAATGGAACAGCTACTCTGACTTTTAGTCTCAGACACAGAGGCCATAACGATTAGCTACATCCAGCAACTATCAGTTGTAGTAGTTAGTAGAGTTATTGCCTTTGTCCAAAGAAGAGCTAAATTGTTCATTTACATCATTTACAGCCACCCTAGGATGATGGCAATTAGGCTGCTCTTGATGCCAAGGTAGTCAAAGGTGGCTGGGTCACCACCATTAGGTCGGTAGTGGCATACTCCTTTATCCTATAATCTGTATAGGTTCTGGTAAACGTGATGTCCAAACAGAGTGTGCATGCATAAAGTTTTCCTTAGAACTGGTGAAACCACAGCCAGGTAGATTCTGCTGCTGTCTGAGTCTTTTCCATTACAGTTAGAAATATCCCAGAAAAACAACAACAACATCCCAAACCAAGCCAACTAACCAACCAACAAAAAATTTTAAAAAAATGCAAAAAAACCCCCCAAATTCAAACCAAAACAACACCCCAAAACACAAAAATTAAGCACAGCTCAGTCTTTTGTACCCAGTCTGAATACATGCCAAGTGCTTCAGATGGACAAAAGGAAGTCGTGCTCATTGCTGAGACAAAAAACCTCTCTGGAATGACCTGGATAATAAATAAACTGCACGGACAGTAAATCTGTACTTGTGTAAGAAAGCTGAGCAACATCACAACTGATATCTTGTTCTCTGGTATGTTTTAGAAGTTTAAAAGATTTTTATTTAAAATGGAGCATGACTACCCTGGGGCCTCTTCTATTAATTAGCCAGCTGCAAATGAAGTATAGCATAGATCTCACCCAGCGAATGCAGGGATTTATCCTTCAGTCAGATGGAGAGGTCACCCAAGCAGAGGCACACCTCATAGTGACATCAAGAGTCTTGATTTTCCTGTCTTGTTCTGGAAAGCAAACACATTGCAGTGACTGCAGGCAACTTATGCAAATACAGTGATGCTAACACAATTTGGGATTTCTGATTGTGAAAACATGAAGCCTTATTATTTTACATTGAAGTGGCCCAGTTCCTGTTAGAAATGCAGGACAATAATTAGAAATTGTGACCCACAGCTATATTTTGTTGATGGAGATTATAAAAGCATCTAATTTTGTTGTCCTGCTTCTGAAATACATGACAAAGCAGAATGGCTTAGTTAAGTAAAAGCTTGGAATTATTTCTAACTCAGTTTATAATGACTTGTTCCCAGATTTTTCTCCTTGCAAAAATCACTTTTTCTTTCTAGGTTTGGACATTTAATGCCTCTTTTATTATATTATGTGTAACTAGATTTAGTTTCATATTTTGTTCTGCAAGCCCAAATGGCAGAGGGGATTTTTTTATGTCATTGTTGTCTCCACTAAAGGTCAAAATAAATCTATTAGTAATTAAGCCTCATCAACTAGCCAAAGTCTTTATTACTCCCATAATAAGCTTGTTACTAGACTAAGTGGAAGCAATGGCCTAGGTGAGAGAGCTCCTGTATTATTTGTTGCATGGTAGCATAAACAGTGGACATTAATACTAATTTCTTACTAATGCTTTCAAATTCATTATAAATGAGGAAAACAAAATTAATGGATTTGAGTTTACAGTGGATTTCCATTAGGAGCTTGTGTTCTAGCTGCCAACACATCTGGATCTCCAAGGAATTAATGGGTTTAACCACACTGTCCTTGTTGTTTGTAGAAAATAATTGATTAAGCTGCGTAAAAAGTTTTGTAAAACCATTCAAAACAATGGGAAAACTCCCAGTTGCCTGCTCTTGCTTTTAGTATAATGATCTATAACTCCTTGTGCTTGACCATAAATTGGTGTGTAATTTTCAGATTGTGATATAGGAGATATATATATATATATAGTAAAAGAAGTTAGAGAAATAGGGCTCTAGAAATGGAAAACCTTTGTCAAAACACAGATTCACATGTGTTGCATGCTGTGACGAAATACCATTTAGTACAAGGAAGCAGTTACACATCTTCTATAATAGCAATAAGAATGAAAAGTCAAACCAAGTAGTTGTCCACATTTCTGAATTATTTTGCTGTCATGCAAGTACTTTGTGTGGGATGGAGTAGGTTCTACAAAGAAAGGGAAGCATGAGTTACAAAGAAAGAAGAACAACTTTAACAGCAGAATTTGTTAACTCTGTCAGAACAACAATACAGCTCTGGAAGGGACTTCAAGAGGTCATTTGCACCAAAGCTGGTTGATAGTCTGGTTCTCAAAATGTTTGTGCAGCTCTGGTTAAGACTCTTTCAATTACAGCAACATCACACCAGTCCTATGTCACTTAGTCCTTTAGTATCTTAAGGTAACGTTTATTTCTTAAGAGCTCACCTGAATGTTGCTGCATTTTGAACCCATCATTTCTTGCCCTACCTTATTAGGTCATATAGAAGAAACTATTTCTTTCAGATATGGATCTACAATCTATCAAAGGACTTTCATATACAGTCAGTTCCTGCAGTACTAAAAGGTGCCCTGCATGCTTTGTAAAAACAGTAACAGTCAGAGCCGGACCATATACTGAGCATACAGGCAAAGTAATCGAAAAAATATTAAAGCATTTAAGGACCAGTAGGAAGAACAGCTTACAAACAGGGAAGGGACTGGTCAAATTCATGTAACAACTAAAGGCAACTCAGTGTCGTCGGACTTAGTGTTGACAATATGATCACCAGTATATTATCCTGCTTTCAACTTCTGTGCTAAAGTAATAAAATAACTTGAGCAATCAATTCAGTCTTGAATGAATGACAGGTGAATATAGGCGACAGAAACAGACACACAGTCAAAATTAATACAGTTTGATGGGCGATTGTCTGGAAAATTGAAGTGAGATACTTTGTCAGTAGTAGCCAACACAGAAGGATGTATTGGTTTTGGCTGAGAATAGAGTTAATTTTCCTCACAGTAGCTGGTATGGGCTATGCTTTGGATTTTTGATGGGGAAAGTGTTGATAAAACAGGGATGTTTTCTTTATTGCTGAGCACCATTTACATAGTGTTGAGGACTTTTCTGCCCCACACACCACCCTATCAGTATGGGAGCTGGGGTTGCACAAGATATTGAGAGGGGACACAGTGGGGACAGCTGACCCCACTCATCCAAGAGATATTCCATACCACAAGGCATCTGGCTCAGCAGATAAAGATGGTGGAGGGAGAAGAAGGAAGGGAGGGACATCTGTGTTCCCAAGTAACACATTACGAAGCTCTCCTTTACTGGAGATGGCTGAACACCTGCCAGCCCACAGGAAGTGGCAAAGGAATTCCTTGTTTGGCTTTGCTTGTGTGCGCAGCTTTTGCTTTAACTATTAAACTCTCTTTATCTCAACCCACCATTTTCTCATTTTTTACTACTCTGATTCTCTCCCCCCATCCCACTGGGATGGGCTGGGGGGGAGTGGGAGAGGGCCATGTGGTGCCTAGTTGCCAGTTAGGGTTAAACCACGGCAGGTGCTCTCCAACACTTGCCTTCCTATTTAGAGACTGTCTAGTATATATTCTGCACAGAGACTGAAAAAACCTTGCCTTATCTTGCCTCACCCTTCCTTGTGAAGGCTTTTCTGTGTCTATATATAGCATATACCCATGCGGGAGAGTGAGAGAATACACAGTGTGCACTCCTAACACAGAGAGAAAAGCCTTGCCTCAGCTCACCCCGTCTCACTGAGGCTTTTCTGTCTGTACATAGAATAACTACAGACAGAGAGTTTTAACCTCACGTCACCTTGTGAGGCCTTTTCCACTGTGCAGAGCACACACGTTACGTCTATGTGTTCTAGGGTACATATATTCCTAAAATAGTTTGTTTTACCTATACAGACAGAAAAGTGTCACTTAGGCAAAATGATGTGAGGTGCATGTATTGTACATATTCCTGTCTGTGCCCTGAGGCTGGGACACAGAGTGGCCTCACAGAATTGGTCAGTTTGGAAGGAACCACAGTGGGTCATCTGGTCCAACCTCCTTGCTCAAGCAGGCTCATCCTAGAACACATTGCACAGGATTGTGTCCAGACAGCTCTTGAGTATCTCCAGCGAGGAAGATTTCACAGCCCCTCTGAGCAACCTGTTCCAGTAGTCAGTCACCTGCACACTAAAGAAGTTCTTCCTCATGTCCAGGTTGAACATCCTGTACAGCAGTTGCTGCCCATTTCCTCATGTCCCATTGCTTGGCACGACCAAGAAGAGCCTGGCACCATCCTCTTGGCACCCCACCTTTATATTTACATGCATTGATGAGGTCCCTTCTCGATTGTCTCTTCTTCAGGCTAAACTCCCTCCACCTTTCCTTCAAAGAGAGATGCTCCAGTCCCCCAGCCTTCCTTGTTGCTCTCCACTGCACCCACTCCAGGAGCTCCACATCTCTTCTGCACCGACGAGCTCAGAATCGGACACAGCACTGCCGATTCTGCCCCACTAGGGCCGGGCAGAGGGGCAGGACCACCTCTCACTCCTCACCCTCCCCGGCCTGTCCGCCCGCATCCACAGGGCCACAGATGGGGCGTGCGGCCCCACCACCTGCACACCAAGGGG
>VWZG01006594.1:216027-228336 GCA_013396735.1 Grallaria varia
CGGTGGGGCCCGGCGGCTCCCGGGAGGCCGCAGCCCCCGCGGGCGGCGCGCCGCGCTGCCATAACGGTGAGGGGCGGGTGCGGAGGCCGGCGCGAGGGGGGGCGACCCCGGTGCGGGCTGCGCTGCCCCCGCATAGGGGAGGCTCCGGGGGCTCTGCCCCCTATCNTCCAGGTTGAACATCCTGTACAGCAGTTGCTGCCCATTTCCTCATGTCCCATTGCTTGGCACGACCAAGAAGAGCCTGGCACCATCCTCTTGGCACCCCACCTTTATATTTACATGCATTGATGAGGTCCCTTCTCGATTGTCTCTTCTTCAGGCTAAACTCCCTCCACCTTTCCTTCAAAGAGAGATGCTCCAGTCCCCCAGCCTTCCTTGTTGCTCTCCACTGCACCCACTCCAGGAGCTCCACATCTCTTCTGCACCGACGAGCTCAGAATCGGACACAGCACTGCCGATTCTGCCCCACTAGGGCCGGGCAGAGGGGCAGGACCACCTCTCACTCCTCACCCTCCCCGGCCTGTCCGCCCGCATCCACAGGGCCACAGATGGGGCGTGCGGCCCCACCACCTGCACACCAAGGGGGCCGTGCCGTGCCCAGCCGTGCCGTGCCCAGCCATGCCGGGCGCGTCCTGCGGCGCGGAGGAGGCGCCGCCAGGGGGCGCTGTGGGCGGCGGCGCTCAGGGCCGCTGCGGCGCGCGGCGGTCGGGCCCTCTCGCGGCTGCCGACTCTCGCTCGGCGCCCGGCTGCGCTTCGGGGCTCGGGCAAAGGAAGAGGAGGAGGACGAGGAAGGAGGGGTCGCGGGACGGAGTGAAGAAGCGCTGCGAGGAGCCATGTCCGCGCCAGCAGGGCTGCCGCCGCGGCCCGCCGCCGCGTTCTCCCCGGTGGGGCCCGGCGGCNGCTGTGGATGAAAGGCAGCCCGACCCGCCGGGGCCGCTCGGGAAAGGCGTGTCCCACCGCGGCGAGGGGACCCGCGCGCCGTCCCCTCGCGGGGCTGGATCTGCCCGGTGCTGTGGCGCTCGCTGTGTGGCGTTTCGGGAATGCTCCGGCGGCCGAGGCACAGCCAGGCCTGGGCGCCGGCTGCCGAGTGTGAGAGTGGGCAGAAAAACCGAGTACTGTGGGTGAGAGGGCTCGCTTCGTGGCTGTTTATGGACTTAAAAGCAGTAGATGGGTAGGCGTTCACACAGCTGGATCTTGGGATTTGAGTTGAACGTACAACGTTGGACCCGTGAAATGTGGGTCACTGAAAAACAAGGGCAAATATGTAAAAGTCACAAAATACTGATTCGCATTTCAGGTGGAGAGGTAGTGAGTGGGACTGACTGTACTATGAATGAAAGTAACGGGCGTGCACTTCTAATTTTTAAATTGGTGCGCTGTAAATTCTGTTCTTTATTAACACTCCACGTTATAAATCCCTTTGTAATCATCGTCTCCATTGTTTGGTATCTAAATTTGCCCTCTTGTCTGCATAGAGTTCTAGCTCATCCTTTATTTTGAAGTCAGGCTATCTTCTGCACAGGTGTTTTTTCTGAACAGTATGCTGGGAAGGACCTACAGGATTTTTTACTTATGAATTTTTCTCATGTCCAGAGGGGTAGTTAAGTGATAAGCACTTAAATGCCTATGAAGCAGGTGTTGAGTCAGTCACTGAAGTGAATGAAAAGCAAGGTAATTAAACGGTAGATTTTAAGGACATGCTAGTGCCCACTTATGTCCAAACTGGTATTGTAATGCTGAGTTTTGTAAGACTTGTTCAGAAAATGCCAGTTTATATGGCTTTTAATCAAAAAGCATGCCATTATCAGGACGCAGCTACTACAGCATCAATAACGTGGAAGTGTGTTTTAAAGAAACAAGCAGAAACTGACATCATACCTTCTCTTTGTGTTTTAGCTTAATGAGATAGTAATTTTAGAAAGCCATCATTACTGTTTGTTGTTTTAATTCCTTATCTCCATGTTACTGCTAGTATTTTTAGAAACACCTTGTGTAAAACCACTGGGGAGTAGGCCACATTTTCTTCAAAACACTTCTTCTGTAATTCTGAGAAATTTATACAGTGTTCAGTAATAGTTTTGAATTTTTATTGTATAACTTTGCCTTCTGTGTTTTTAAGATGTCTTAGTGATGTATGTTTCATGACTTGTAGTCAATAACTGAATTGTTCATTTTGTGACAGCAGAATTTTTAGATTGGTGTATCTGTCATCTTGTAGTACTAATCTTCTGAAGTTATAGCAGAGGTGGCTTTTTTTTTTTAATTGCAATAGGATGGGCAGTAGAGGGGAATAGTAACAGAAAAAGACCATAGTGGAAATTTCCATTCTGTCTCATGGAAACTAAATTTCACAAAGAAGATTGTCATAGCTTTTGAAATTTAATTTTACATATTATAATGGAGTTTAAATGCAAAATACTGAAGTGAATTGAGCTATTTCTATACTTACTGAAAGAAAACACTGATGCATCTTTTTTGATGTTTAGAGTGCCCTGTGTTTTAATTCCTTAAAACTCATAGTAATGGCAATCTCATGAAAGAGGGCCTGCTTTTTGCAGAAAGCAAGCGTTCTGTTTTACATAAAGTGACACTATTATTAGTAAGTTTGGCTGATTCAGTGTCCAAGTCCATCTCAGTTCCTTGGAGACTTCTGTTTCAGTATAACTTAGAAGTATTGTATTGTTAGGTTTAAGTTAACTTCTTGTGTGTATTTTATTATTTTTCTTTCTCTCTTACAGTTTGATCCTATACTGAGATGGAGTGTTCAAAGAAAAAGAGAAACCGTCATTTGAGGTGTCATTCATAACTCTGGGGCTTTAAAATTCAGTTCTTTGGAATGAAATCTTTCAAGTTTGAGAAGCTTTTATTGTAGTAGTGTTACAAGTGGCTTTGTATCTAAGTGGAAAATTATGTATTTTCTAATTTTAGCACAATAAAATCAGTACTGAAAGATGATATATTTTTTTCAGTATTGATGGAGGACTAAAGTGCTAACATTTTAATGTATTGAAGAGTATACTGGGAGGATAGTTGTATTGATCCCCATGGTTCTTCAGAAGATTTTGGTCTAGTGCTGTCTGCAACTGGTTTGTAAGTTTACCATTGATAACCCTACTAGGATTTTCAAAACCAAATTTTCATTATTATGTTATTTAGCCTTGCTCTGCATCCCTCCTCAGACTTTGGATATTTTGGATAGTTTCATTAAATTTAGTAAAGAGCATAGAGATGTGAAAGATAGGAAATCCCTGAATATTTTGTGGAAATGGAGAGCTGAGTGAATGAAGGAGTAGACATGAGTTTTGTGGCTGAGCTGTTGTGAGAGATCAGCAGTGGCTTGATTTGCCAGTTTGTTTGCTGGCAGTTAACCAGGGATAGCTGTGCTGCCCCTTGTCCATTGCATAAAGGACATGTGAGGACGCTGTGGCAGCCTTCTCTAAAGGTGGCTAAAGGGGTGTTAAAAGTTTCAGAAAGCTAACAGGTATTCTTGGACTGAAAGGAAGTTGATGTTGTAGGACACAGACTGCATGTAGGTGGGGTATGTGGCAGATAGCTAAATTATTCAGCTGAGGGAATGCATGGGCATAAAAACCAAATGTGACACCTAGCAAGCTAAGTTTTTCCAATTCACGTAACTGTATAGCCATAGCACTGCTGATTTTTTTTTTTTGGGGGGGGGGGAAGAGGGTTGGAGGGTTTTTGTGTGGTGGCTCCCCTGTTGCTTAGAAAATATGAAGATTTTTGGGGTTCACCTGTTAATGTCTGTGTAATTATACCTTATAACATTATAAAAGTATTAATTTGTCTGTAGAAGAAGAGGTTCGCTGCTTTCTTTATAGAGACAAGGTTTCTGAAGTACACCTTCTGTATGCAGCTAAGGTTTTCAGCTCCTTTCATGGAATTTTTTGAAATATTTGTCAGATGTTTGGGAAGGAAGGTGGAGTACCTGAGACATCAGAACAGATTGTGCAATTAACAAGATTTCAAAATGACGCTAGGGTTGTATCGTGATTTCCAGTGTTGAAAACTGTTGAATTATCTAATCATCATTAATAGCTTCAGCTACTAATTGCAGTACAAAAATTACTTTCTGCTCATGTTCTTTACAATCAAATGGACAAAAATCTTGTTTCAGACAATGGGAAGATCTATCATCCGTAATTGTAAAACTTGCTTTCAAAGGACCAGCAGTTTGAAATGAAAAATAATTTTTTTCAAATGTTAGACTCATCTATCTTGGTGAGGTCTTCATGGGATTTATGGTCATGTGTGCTTTTAAATTTATAGGTGTTTCTACTTAAAAATGTGAATAAAAAGGACTCTTCATTCTGTGATGCAGAGGCTAATAACTTGTATTGATAGTTCAATCTATATTTGTGGTGTGTGTTTTTAAAAGAGATAGATACTGGAAGACCTTGCAGTAGATGATTTGATACGCAACCTTTTATTTAGAAGTCAGGTGCTCCTAAACCAGTTTCTAAATTATACCTGCTCAGTCAGTTTATTCTGAATATTTTGTTAGAACAAATGCACAGATTCTTCAGATAAAATATCTTTTCTTGCCACCTTAATTACTTAAAGCAGCAAGCCTTGACAGATCTAAGATTTTAGTGTATTTTTGAGTTTGCTCTTTCAGACTTTAAAAAAGCAGGTCAAAAGTCTTGCAAAGTTCATGTAGCTGTTAATGACCTGCTAACTCAAAATCATTATCCTTTAAAGGAGAAAAAATTACAGAGGTCTGTGAAGCAGCTCCCACTTGCAAGAAGAAGGTGAATCAGAACCATAGTTACACACTTCCCTCAAAACTCCGGATGCAATATGTTTTAGGCTCCTTAGGCTTTCTCCCCAGTGCCTTTCTGTCTTTTGACCCAACAGTACAAGTTACTATTCTGCATTTTTTTAGTTTCTTTCCCTTCTGCTCAACTTCTTGCATTGTCAGTTATGAAAGGGCATTTTTAATTTTATCAGAAAGCAATTTTGGACAGTATGTTCCTTGCTTGCAGAGGTCCGTTAACAAATTCATTATTAAAATTGCCTTGCAAGTTAATCATAGGACATCTGGGTGTTACCTGGAGAACAGTGATTTTTCAGAATTTCAAGACAAGAAAAGTAATGCTTAAGATTTGTAACCATTGTAAATATAAGTGGGGTAATCAGCTATTCCTTGTTACCCCAGCTGCCATTTAATTTGTGAGTGAACCTGTGCTGTATTTGTGTTTTTCTTGATCAAGGGGTGGGAAATAACATCGTGGTCATTCAGCGTGATGTAAGCAATAAGATGCAGTAATTTTAATAAAGTAAGTTATCCAGACAAATGCATTTGTGGTTCCCTAGAAAATAAAAATAAGATTAAGGAAAAGAACATGAGGAAGAACTTCCAGTTTTACCATTGATCAGTTGGCACTGAGAAAATCAGCTTGGACAAAGTTAACATTTGGTCTCTAGGAAACAAGCACTTGTTTGACTCTTGCTGGACCAATATGTAATTAACCTCTCATGTTGCAGGGTTAGCTGTAGTGATAACAGAGGTCAGTTTCTCTGGTATCAACATCTCTTACACCTGATGTAGGTATCTGGCAATAAACTGAAACAACATGCCGTGTCAAGTAGTCTGTAGTTTCATGAAAATGTCAATTTTCTCAAAAGCATAATACATAAGAACATAGGAGACAAATAGACAAATATAACTGCCTTGCAGCGCTTCACTGTGGTCACTATATTGAAGATTTATAAGGAAGTATACTTATACTGTTACATATTGCCATGTTGATTTGACTGCCGCTTTTCATTTTCCGTATTCAAGCAGTTTCTCTAAGGCTTGCTCTTGCATTCAGACATTTAAAAACATCAGTTTGCTGCTTACTGTTACTCACTATTTAAGTATCAATCTCTTAAAAACTCTTAAAAATATTAAAAATGCAAGCAGTAGGCAAATGATCTTGGTATGGAAACTTCTTTTGATAATGGAAGTGATCCATTTTACTGCTATTTCCCTGAGTATTTGCAAATTACTTCAGATATTGTATTTGCATGAGTTTGTTGTCTTGCTGCTTATGGGAATTGATCTCAAAAATAGTGACAGAAAACAAGGAGAAAGCAGTTGTTTGATAGTTCAAGTACAGAGTCTGTTGGCACTACTAGCAGATGCACCTTTGATGCATATGACATTTTCTCTTCATTTCAGGTCCTGCGCAGGGTCAGATGCAGTTTCCCTCTGGCTGTGGCTCACATCCTCCAAACTACAGTGCGCCTCCAGGACACTATTCCCAAGTGCCCAATAAAGCTGCTGCTTCACATCTGGATAATCAGTATAGAGCCAGTTACTACCCTGGTTACTATTCAGCACCAGCACAAAACGTTATGATACCTTCTGTGGGTAGCAATGTGTTGAATGCACAGGGATCACAACAGCTGTACAACAAAACTCCTCCCCATACAGGGGGATCAAGTGACGGACCTGTTCAAGGAGCAATATCATCTGCATCCTACTTACATATGAGTGCTCAGCAGTCATATTCAACATTTGATAATCACTACAGCACTTCTGTCAGCTCTTCGGTTGCATCTCAGGGATTTCCCCTTAATTCTGATCACTATGCTATGCCTGTGGTTTCTGGTGCCATGTATCCTAATGTTTCCTATCCTCCCGTGGCTGCTGGCAGTGCGTATGGGCAGACCTTTACCTCTCAGAGTCTACCTGCTGTTGGACAGTTCAAAGAGACAAATGCATTTTCTAGCCAGAGTGCATCAATACCTCATTCACTTCAACAGCATGTTCCCTTGGGATATAATACAACATTTTCAACTGTCTCAACTGCTCAGTCTGTTCAAGACAACCTCTCCAGCAGGAATCTCACTGCATCAGTTGCTAAAGTAAACAACCAAATAAATACAGGTATGGTATTTGAAGGATAGTGAACTACCAGTTGTCTCAGAAACATCACTAATCATGCTTTTGTTGGCTTGTCCTTGTTCAGTATGGGAAATTCTGTATTGTAATTTTGAATTCTGTCCTTACTCATTCTTGAAACTTTTTTAAATTTGGTTACCACAGTCCTCACAATAGCAGCTACATGTTTCTATTGAGCGAATAAGAAAAAGACACTATTTAGAGGATGGTTTTAGTTTATTGGTGTGTTTTTCATGTGAATGGCCTTGGAAGGGAGTTTTTCCATGCAGTTGTGAAGGAATGTGTAATTTCTGAAATATCACAAAGATACTTTTTTTCCTTTTCTGGATAAGTCATGATTTAAGTTGTTTCTTTAACTTTTGCCTAAGTAAACACACATGCGCTTTTCACAGAGTTTAGAAAAAAAGTGGAACCATTCATGGGCTTGGGGACATAAGTTGATTCTTTTTTATTATTATTTTTTGCAAGCATTTGAAAGAGGTAGGAAGTTGGAGCTGATTTTTGTAAGCAACAACTTGATGGTTTTAGTATGGATGTAGCTATAGAGAATGAAGTTGTGAAGGTGCCAGTTGAGAGGAAGTACACTCAACCCTTGCTTCTATTTCATAGGAAAGCTGAGTACAAGTTCATGAGGTAGGCAGTACTTAGTAGGAAGTGTGAAAGAGAACAGAGGTTTGGGAGTGCCTCCATGTTGAAACATCTTGGTCTACAGCTGAGAGGGCAAGAGCATGTGCAGGAAGGTTCTGATTTTCTTTCTACCCTGCGATTTTTCTGTCTTCAAGGAGTTTTGACTTGTATGCTGTGCCAGACTACGGCTTGCTTTTTCTACTAAGGAAACTGTGGAATGTTTCCTTTTTATGCTAGGTATTTCAGATTATAGCGTAACACTGAAGTTCTTTTAGGAGTCCTTGTACCTGAGGTTTTCTAAGACCAAGGACTTAGAAAAGAGCATTGCTTTAGTGATGGTAAAGCTTTGTCTGGGAAAAGCTGTTTAACTAAAACCATCAATTAATTCATGCAATCCATAGTTCAAATTTAGTTTCAATATTGCTTTTTACACACACCTTCCCCTCCAGACTAGGATACAGTGTCATCCTTAGCTCAGTTTTATTACTTTGAGTATCAGTGGATTTGAATTCTGTCTTAATGAGGTGTTCTGTCAGATTTTCTCCAGTATTTTAAAACTCTAAATCAAAATACGCTTTAAAAAACAATAATAGGGAGCTCCTTGAAAAGCTTCTGAACCTAGTGGTATTTAATGGTGGAGCATAAAAAATTAATTCTTTCAAGGACTGAAGGTTTAAAACTCTGGCCAAAAGAATTGATTCTGTTGAATGCAGAGTCTGCATCTGGACATCACAGAATGCAGGTAGCATTCCAGAATGGTACAATTTGCAGTAGATAGGAAAACAACTGTTCAGACTGTTAGTGTTTCTTTTATAGAAGTTTTTAGTTTCAATGCTTGTTAGTTTTATTTCCTTTGGAGGTGTTTTGAAATGTATGGTTTGTTCATAGCAGTATTTTTTTGTAAGGAGCAACTGTTTTAAAGGTGGAACAGTGGAGCTGACCAGACTGTGAAGAGACATATGAGCGATAGGTAGTCTTACTTCTGAACCATTCAGTGCTGTTCTTAGGTGGGTGATTGAATTACAAGGCCTCAAGAAAAAGTAGTAATATTACCCTTGAATTTCAAAGAACCAATGATAGAATTGACTGTGTTAGCGTTGTGTAATGGATACACACCTTGCAGTTACTAAAGTAAACACTGATGGACTGTTTCTGTTATACATGAGCAATACTGCAGGATTTGGTTTGTTTGCCAGACTGTTGGCAATAGTTAAACCACATTCAGACTGTTTCTGAGCTTGTAAAGCTGCTGATACAAGTGTGCCCATGGGGACATACAAACTTGCACATTGGACTGGATTGTGGAACTGATTTATCTGGAAAATTATTTTTTTCTCTTCCCTCTGAATCCTGGTTCAACCTCAGCACACAAATGATTCTGTGTTTACAGACTCAGAAAAAGCAAATAAAAATAGCAACTAACAGCAAGGCTAAAGGAAGAGCTGGGCAGTTTTATTACTAAATTCTGAATGCTTTAAACCAGTTTTGATGTCTGTGGCTAAACAAACTGCCTCTGATGATATCTAAGTATTTCCTAGTGCAGTTTTATTGTTCTCGGAGTGATTTTATATATAGTATTCTAATTGTTTGCAGCTTTTTAAAAAAAAGAGATCTTGAAGATTATTTGCCAGTTCTTGTGCATTCTTGCAAAGTGTCTGAGTACAATACAGAAGGAAATTATGAATGCTTTTTCAGAAGGAAGTTTTCTGAATATTTCATCCTCCCTGCTGTTCTCCAGGAAGGAAACAACAATGTAAAACAGTTGCTGTCTATTCTGTGCGTAATTTTTAGCAAAATGACTTTAAAAAAAAAGATACTGAAATTCATTAAGTATGCTTTCTGTGTCTGTGTAAAGAAATTTTGATACAGTATCCTACCATTAGTCAAAGTGCCAGTAAGATTGTTGCTATTACTTTTCCTACACTGTGGTAGATGACCCTTTACAATCCTTGGAGTATAAATAAGCAAATCATAGAAAGACTATCAGTCAGAATACTGTAGTCTTAAGGTATTTTTCAATAGCAGTTTTGTGCAGTTACTGAGCACTGAAAGCTCTCTTTGATGAAAATGAAGCCTTCTTTATGTAGAAGAATTATGTGTTTTTAATAAAATCTGTGTGTTCAAGCAGGACTCACTTAAGAAACTTAGGCTGGCAAGAGTTTTTCAGAAGTTGTTTGATTTATGAATTGTTTTCTCCTTGAATCAAAAAAGTTGTGAGCATTGGACTTCAGTTGGTGGCTTTAAAAATCCAATTTTATGTATGGCCTTACAAAGCCCCCAAAATGCTGAATCTATTAATATCAAGCCCCTGAAATCCTGTATGTCTCTCGTATTAGGGACACAGAACTGCAACAAAGTCTTTTTCTGAAACTTTGGCCGACCCTGTCTGAAATTGCTGAAGTATTTTCAGTGGCACTTCCTGAGATTTCACTAGAAAAAAATAAATTTAAGGTGTTTTTTTTCCTGGATGTTGACTGTTCTTGATGAACAATAGCCAGTGAGGATAATTTTCTTTGCTTTAGAAAGTATAAATAAAGTAGAATATAAATATCTCTAATTTGAGATTTTTCTCGTCCTTGGAGGTTTAAATTAGTTTCATCAGCATAATCCCCATCTTCTAACTTTAAATTCTGTATTTCAGCAGAACAGTGTTGGTAACAATCTGTCCAGGAGTAGTGTTATGCTGTGTAAATAACATACTTGGTATTATTTAGGCTTTTTGTCTTTCGGTAGCTTTCTTAAATGTTTTCCCAGCGTTTTTCAGCTGAAGTCAGTGCACTCTTGATTATTCTCGGTGCTTTCCAAGTCAGTATGGATGTCAGCCAGAATGCCTAAATTTGACAGGACTTCTCCCTGAGGAGGTAGAGCTGGAGAACTCATTCTGTGTGTATATGGCATGGGTTTCTTTGCATCCTGGCATGGACAGTCTGCTTGAGCAGGAGACACTCTTAATTTCATTATCGCATGTGCATACGTCCCCTTATGGCAGATCAGGATGTAAAGTCCTTGCTGCCCTGGTTGCATAGGAATGTAGGCTCTAATCCTGTAAATCTGCTAATATAGGTGTGGTTGAAAAGAGAGAAGGACTGCAGCCAGTACAGAAAGTCGGTGAGATAGGATGCTGTTGAAAAATGAGCTGCAGGGAGGTGGTACATCTCTTCTGAAAATTTGAAAAGATACTGTGGTGATATGCTTTTTATCTATGACCTGTAGGTCTCACATAAGAAATTAAATATCAACTTAGTCATGATGTATAGGGAAAAATGATAAATTGCACTGCTAATTTGCCCAGTTCTACAGATTCTCTCTGTAACACACCTTTTAGCTGTAAATATTTGTACTTGATCATTATTAGTGCAAGAGATGTTCATGGTTGAGAGGCATGAAAGGAAAACATAAGTGGACATTGAAAGTGAGAGGAGTTGAATGTGAAAAAGAGAAAATACTGTGGTGCTGAGCATTGGTTTTATATTTATCACAGCCTGACAAAACTCTTGACGTCTCACAACATCGGTTGATGAGAATATTTTATGGCCTGATTGTGTTTCTCCTGAATAAGCTGATGGGAATCATGTACTCTCAATTGGTCTTCAGTCCAGCTTTGTCTTGAGCTAAAATAAGGCATCCTAAATTGATCGGTATTTATATGACTGAGTATGGTGTTCCTATTGGCCAGAGGAAAAAAAATTCAGTAGCATTTCTAACCATAGATTTTTTTCAGGTGATGATAGCAACAATGTCTTCTGAAATATTAGCTTTGTGCAAATATTTCCTTATGGCTTTCAAGAGCTTTAAATAGTCATCAAATAAAGTTTAATACGTAATTTTGCAGGTCGGATTTTTGTATAAAATTAAAAATCCATTTTTTTGCTTGGAATTTAAAAACATTTTTTTCAATACATTTAAAGGATCCATGTACTTCTGAAGAATATTGGATAACCTTTGTTTGAGAATAGATACTAATACTTGGCTGTAAGTTCTTTTTTGGCTTTGAACATGTGACACTGACATTGTAGCATTTAGCACTGTTTACAGCAGTGCTGCAAGCATTGCTATATTGATTTGAAATGTGGAGAATGTCATAATGTTACAAAAAACTCTGCTCCAAAATGTGGGTAAGCATGTAAATGTGGCAAAGAACTTCCATGTTATAATTGAATATCTTGCTTGAGAAGGCTTTTACATTGGCAAAATACATGATTTTGGTAACACTTGTGTGAAAGCTGTATGTATGCTCAAAATTGTATTCGAAAATTGCAAAATATTTACAAGTTCCGTTAGTGAAAATGTGTGCTGTTAATTTTGACTGTAAATAAGAAAAACAGAAGGATCATTTTAAGCCGCCTCTTATTAAAGGAAACCTCAACCTGCCCATAAAGTTCTTTCAGGTGTCGTCTCTATTATTTAAGGAAAAGTAGTGACTATGAACTACACAGCTCTGTGTGCAGAGGAAGCAAAGTTAATATTACCTGAGCATCCTCTAGTGAATTCTGTAACTTAAATGAGTACAAATGGTGAATTTTGTTCTTTCTTAATTTCTGTGTCTGTTTACTGAGTATTATCGGTCAAACCATTTCCTTTCTGTTGTTAACAGCTTGGTCTGTCAGAGTTTTTCTAGAAAGAATCATAATATGATTTTTTTCAGTTTCTAAGCAAAGAGTGACCCTTAGTTAAGAGCTAGCTTATTGAAGTTGTGTGTGTCCTTACCTAATAGGGGTTTCAACTGAGCTATGTCAAATCTCCTAAAGCATTAATCTTTTTTTTTTTTTTTT